>JAYJMT010000217.1:0-38536 GCA_036321655.1 Quercus alba
GAATTTTTTTTCTGAATTTTCTCCCCCAGGTCGACTATGAGCGGAATTCGTGTTTAACACTCTTTTATCTCTTTCTTGGCCTATCTCATCCTATCTAATCCCGTTTTGGCTAAAACTAACGTCGGGAAGTTGTTTTTTAATTTTTGAATTTTTTTGCTGTTTTTTTTTTACCAATTTTCTCCCCTGGGTCGAGTATGAGCGGAATTCGGGTCAAAAATTATTTTATCTCTTTCTCGGCCTATCTCATCCTATCTCGTCCCGTTTTTGCTAAAAATAACAACCGAAAGTTGTTTTTTAATTTTTTTGAATTTTTTTGCTATTTTTTTTCGGAATTTTCTCCCCCGGGTCGAGTATGAACGGAATTGGGGTCTAAAATTGTTTTCTCTCTTTCTCGGCCTGTCTACTCCCAATTTGGCTAAAAATAATGCCGAATAGTTGTTTCTCTAATTTTTTGAATTTTTTTGCTATTTTTTTTTTTTGTAATTTGCTCCCCCGGGTTGAGTATGAGCGGAATTCGAGTCAAAAATTATTTTATCTCTTTCTCGGCCTATCTCATCCTATCTCATCCCGTTTTGGCTATAAATAACGCCGGAAAGTTGTTTTTTTAATTTTTTGAATTTTTTTTGAAAATTTTTTCTGAATTTTCTCCCTCGGGTCGGGTATGAGCGGAATTCGGGTTTAACATTCGTTTATCTCTTTCTTGGCCTATCTCATCCCATCTAATCCCGTTTTGGCGAAAACTAACACCGGAAACTTGTTTTTTAATTTTTTTGAATTTTTTTGCAGTTTTTTTTCGTTATTTTCTCCCCCGCGTCGGGTATGGGCGGCATTGGGGTCTAAAATTCTTTTATCTCTTTCTCGGCCTATCTCAGCCTATCTCATTCCGTTTTCGCAAAAAATAACGCCGGAAAGTTGGTTTTTTAATTTTTTGAATTTTTTTTCTGAATTTTCTCCCCCAGGTCGACTATGAGCGGAATTCGTGTTTAACACTCTTTTATCTCTTTCTTGGCGTATCTCATCCTATCTAATCCCGTTTTGGCTAAAACTAACGCCGGGAAGTTGTTTTTTAATTTTTTGAATTTTTTTTGCTGTTTTTTTTTTACCAATTTTCTCCCCTGGGTCGAGTATGAGCGGAATTCGGGTCAAAAATGATTTTATCTCTTTCTCGGCCTATCTCATCCTATCTCGTCCCGTTTTTGCTAAAAATAACAACCGAAAGTTGTTTTTTAATTTTTTTGAATTTTTTTGCTATTTTTTTTCGGAATTTTCTCCCCCGGGTCGAGTATGAACGGAATTGGGGTCTAAAATTGTTTTCTCTCTTTCTCGGCCTGTCTACTCCCAATTTGGCTAAAAATAATGCCGAATAGTTGTTCTCTAATTTTTTGAATTTTTTTGCTATTTTTTTTTTTGTAATTTGCTCCCCTGGGTTGAGTATGAGCGGAATTCGAGTCCAAAATTATTTTATCTCTTTCTCGGCCTATCTCATCCTATCTCATCCCGTTTTGGCTAAAAATAACGCCGGAAAGTTGTTTTTTTAATTTTTTGAATTTTTTTTGAAAATTTTTTCTGAATTTTCTCCCTCGGGTCGGGTATGAGCGGAATTCGGGTTTAACATTCGTTTATCTCTTTCTTGGCCTATCTCATCCCATCTAATCCCGTTTTGGCAAAAACTAACACCGGAAACTTGTTTTTTAATTTTTTGAATTTTTTTGCAGTTTTTTTTTCGTTATTTTCTCCCCCGCGTCGGGTATGGGCGGCATTGGGGTCTAAAATTCTTTTATCTCTTTCTCATCCTATCACATCGTTTTCGCTAAAAATAACACCGGAAAGTTGTTTTTTCAATTTTTTGAATTTTTTTTGAATTTTTTTCTGAATTTTCTCCCCCCGGGTCGACTATGAGCAGAATTCGGGTTTAACATTCTTTTATCTCTTTCTTGGCCTATCTCATCCTATCTAATCCCGTTTTGGCTAAAACTAACGCCGGGAAGTTGTTTTTTAATTTTTTGAATTTTTTTTGCTGTTTTTTTTTTTCCAATTTTCTTCCCTGGGTCGAGTATGAGCGGAATTCGGGTCAAAAATTATTTTATCTCTTTCTCGGCCTATCTCATCTTATCTCGTCCCGTTCTTGCTAAAAATAACACCGGAAAGTTGTTTTTAAATTTTTTGAATTTTTTTACATTATCTTTCGGAATTTTCACCCCCGGGTCGAGTATGAGCGGAATTCTGGCCTAAAATTCTTTCATCTCTTTCTTGGCCGATCTCAACCTATCTAATCCCGTTTTGGCTAAAACTAACGCCGGAAAGTTTTTTTTTAATTTTTTGAAGTTTTTTTTGAATTTTTTTATAAATTTTCTCCCCCGGGTCGAGTATGAGCGGAATTCGGGTTTAACATTTGTTTATCTCTTTCTTGGCCTATATCATCCTATCTAATCTCGTTTTGGCTAAAACTAACACCGGAAAGTTGTTTTTTAATTTTTTGAGTTTTTTTTCCAGTTTTTTTTCCGTAATTTTCTCCCCCGCGTCGAGTATGAGCGGAATTGGGGTCTAAAATTCTTTTCTCTCTTTCTCCGCCTGTCTCATCCCGATTTGGCTAAAAATAATGCCGAATAGTTGTTCTCTAATTTTTGGAATTTTTTTGCTATTTTTTTTTTGTAATTTGCTCCCCCGGGTCGAGTATGAGCGGAATTCGGGTCTAAAATTCTTTTATCTCTTTCTCGGCCTATCTCAGCCTATCTCATTCCGTTTTCGCAAAAAATAACGCCGGAAAGTTGGTTTTTTAATTTTTTGAATTTTTTTTCTGAATTTTCTTCCCCGGGTCGACTATGAGCGGAATTCGGGTTTAACACTCTTTTATCTCTTTCTTGGCCTATCTCATCCTATCTAATCCCGTTTTGGCTAAAACTAACGCCGGGAAGTTGTTTTTTAATTTTTTGAATTTTTTTGCTGTTTTTTTTTTAGCAATTTTCTCCCCTGGGTCGAGTATGAGCGGAATTCGGGTCAAAATTATTTTATCTCTTTCTCGGCGTATCTCATCCTATCTCGTCCCGTTCTTGCTAAAAATAACACCGGAAAGTTGTTTTAAATTTTTTGAATTTTTTTGCATTATCTTTCGGAATTTTCACCCCCGGGTCGAGTATGAGCGGAATTCAGGTCTAAAATTCTTTCATCTCTTTCTTGGCCGATCTCATCCTATCTAATCCCGTTTTGGCTAAAACTAACGCCGGGAAGTTGTTTTTTTTAATTTTTCAATTTTTTTGCTGTTTTTTTTTAGCAATTTTCTCCCCCGGGTCGAGTATGAGCGGAATTCGGGTCAAAAATTATTTTATCTCCTTCTCGGCCTATCTCATCCTATCATGTCCCGTTTTTGCTAAAAATAACAACCGAAATTTGTTTTTTAATTTTTTGAATTTTTTTGCTATTTTTTTTCGGAATTTCTCTCCCCGGGTCGAGTATGAGCGGAATTGGGGTCTAAAATTGTTTTCTCTCTTTCTCGGCCTGTCTCATCCCAATTTGGCTAAAAATAATGCCGAATAGTTGTTCTCTAATTTTTTGAATTTTTTTGCTATTTTTTTTTGGAATTTGCTCCCCCGGGTCGAGTATGAGCGGAATTCGGGTCTAAATTTCTTTTATCTCTTTCTCGGCCTATCTCATCCTATCTCATCCCGTTTTGGCTAAAAATAACGCCGGAAAGTTGATTTTTTAATTTTTAGAAATTTTTTTGAATTTTTTTTTTCTGAATTTTCTCCCTCGGGTCGAGTATGAGCGGAATTCGGGTTTAACATTCGTTTATCCCTTTCTTGGCCTATCTCATCCTATCTATTCCCGTTTTGGCGAAAACTAACACCGGAAAGTTGTTTTTTAATTTTTTGAATTTTTTTGCAGTTTTTTTTTCGGAATTTTCTCCCCTGCGTCGGGTATGAGCGGAATTCGGGTCTAAAATTCTTTTATCTCTTTCTCGACCTATCTCATCCTATCTCATCCCGTTTTCGCTAAAAATAACGCCGGAAAGTTGTTTTTTTAATTTTTTGAATTTTTTTTCTGAATTTTCTCCCTCGGGTCGAGTATGAGCGAAATTCGGGTTTAACATTCTTTAATCTCTTTCTTGGCCTATCTCATCCTATGTAATCCCTTTTTGGCAAAAGTAACGCCGGGAAGTTGTTTTTCATTTTTTTGAATTTTTTCGCTGTTTTTTTTTTGCAATTTTCTCCCCCGGGTCGAGTATGAGCGGAATTCGGGTCAAAAATTATTTTATCTCTTTCTCGGCCTATCTCATCCTATCTCGTCCCGTTTTTGCTAAAAATAACAACCGAAAGTTGTTTTTTTTTTAATTTTTTTGAATTTTTTTGCTTTTTTTTTTCGGAATTTTCTCCCCCGGGTCGAGTATGAGCGGAATTGGGGTCTAAAATTGCTGTCTCTCTTTCTTGGCCTGTCTCATCCCAATTTGGCTAAAAATAATGCCGAATAGTTGTTCTCTAATTTTTTGAATTTTTTTGCTATTTGTTTTTGTAATTTGCTCCCCCGGGTCTAGTATGAGTGGAATTCGGGTCTAAAATTCTTTTATCTCTTTCTCGGCCTATCTCATCCTATCTCATCCCGTTTTGGCAAAAATTAACGCCGGAAAGTTGTTTTTTTACTTTTTTGAATTTTTTTTCTGAATTTTCTCCCTCGGGTCGAGTATGAGCGGAATTCGGGTTTAACATTCGTTTATCTCTTTCTTGGCCTATCTCATCCTATCTAATCCCGTTTTGGCGAAAACGAACTCCGGAAAATTGTTTTTTAATTTTTTGAATTTTTTTGCAGTTTTTTTTCGGAATTTTCTCTCCTGCGTCGGGTATGAGCGGAATTCGGGTCTAAAATTCTTTTATCTCTTTCTCGGCCTATCTCATCCTATCTCATCCCGTTTTGGCTAAAAATAACGCCGGAAAGTTGTTTTTTTAATTTTTTGAATTTTTTTTTAATTTTTTTTCTGAATTTTCTCCCTCGGGTCGAGTATGAGCGGAATTCGGGTTTAACATTCGTTTATCTCTTTCTTGGCCTATCTCATCCTATCTAATCCCGTTTTGGCGAAAACTAACACCGGAAAGTTGTTTTTTAATTTTTTGAATTTTTTTGCAGTTTTTTTTCGGAATTTTCTCCCCTGCGTCGGGTATCAGCGGAATTCGGGTCTAAAATTCTTTTATCTCTTTCTCGACCTATCTCATCCTATCTCATCCCGTTTTCGCTAAAAATAACGCCGGAAAGTTGTTTTTTTAATTTTTTGAATTTTTTTTCTGAATTTTCTCCCCCGGGTCGAGTATGAGCGAAATTCGGGTTTAACATTCTTTAATCTCTTTCTTGGCCTATCTCATCCTATGTAATCCCTTTTTGGCTAAAACTAACGCCGGGAAGTTGTTTTTCATTTTTTTGAATTTTTTTCGCTGTTTTTTTTTTTGCAATTTTCTCCCCCGGGTCGAGTATGAGCGGAATTCGGGTCAAAAATTATTTTATCTCTTTATCGGCCTATCTCATCCTATCTCGTCCCGTTTTTGCTAAAAATAACAACCGAAAGTTGTTTTTTTTTAATTTTTTTGAATTTTTTTGCTATTTTTTTTCGGAATTTTCTCCCCCGGGTCGAGTATGAGCGGAATTGGGGTCTAAAATTGCTATCTCTCTTTCTTGGCCTGTCTCATCCCAATTTGGCTAAAAATAATGCCGAATAGTTGTTCTCTAATTTTTTGAATTTTTTTGCTATTTGTTTTTGTAATTTGCTCCCCCGGGTCTAGTATGAGCGGAATTCGGGTTTAACATTCTTTAATATCTTTCTTGGCCTATCTCATCCTATCTAATCCCTTTTTGGCTAAAACTAACGCCGGGAAGTTGTTTTTCAATTTTTTGAATTTTTTCGCTGTTTTTTTTTTGCAATTTTCTCCCCCGGGTCGAGTATGAGCGGAATTCGGGTCAAAAATTATTTTATCTCTTTCTCGGCCTATCTCATCCTATCTCATCCCGTTTTGGCTAAAAATAACGCCGGAAAGTTGTTTTTTTAATTATTTTAAATTTTTTTTTATTTTTTTTCTGAATTTTCTCCCTCGGGTCGAGTATGAGCGGAATTCGGGTTTAACATTCGTTTATCTCTTTCTTGGCCTATCTCATCCTATCTAATCCCGTTTTGGCGAAAACTAACTTCGGAAAGTTGTTTTTTAATTTTTCGAATTTGTTTGCAGTTTGGTATGAGCGGAATTCGGGTCTAAAATTCTTTTATCTCTTTCTCGGCCTATCTCATCCTATCTCATCCCGTTTTCGCTAAAAATAACGCCGGAAAGTTGTTTTTTTAATTTTTTGAATTTTTTTTGAATTTTTTTTCTGAATTTTCTCCCCCGGGTCGAGTATGAGCGGAATTCGGGTTTAACATTCTTTAATCTCTTTCTTGGCCTATCTCATCCTATCTAATCCCTTTTTGGCTACAACTAACGCCGGGAAGTTGTTTTTCAATTTTTTAAATTTTTTCGCTGTTTTTGTTTTGCAATTTTCTCCCCCTGGTCGAGTATGAGCGGAATTCGGGTCAAAAATTATTTTATCTCCTTCTCGGCCTATCTCATCCTCTCTCGTCCCGTTTTTGCTAAAAAATAACAACCGAAATTTGTTTTTTAATTTTTTGAATTTTTTTGCTATTTTTTTTCGGAATTTTCTCCCCCGGGTCGAGTATGAGCGGAATTGGGGTCTAAAATTGTTTTCTCTCTTTCTCGGCCAGTCTCATCCCAATTTGGCTAAAAATAATGCCGAATAGTTGTTCTCTAATTTTTTGAATTTTTTTGCTATTTTTTTTTGGAATTTGCTCCCTCGGGTCGAGTATGAGCGGAATTCGGGTCTAAATTTCTTTTATCTCTTTCTCGGCCTATCTCATCCTATCTCATCCCGTTTTGGCTAAAAATAAAGCCGGAAAGTTGTTTTTTTAATTTTTTTGAATTTTTTTTTCTGAATTTTCTCCCTCAGGTCGAGTATGAGCGGAATTCGGGTTTAACATTCGTTTATCTCTTTCTTGGCCTATCTCATCCTATCTAATCCCGTTTTGGCGAAAACTAACTCCGGAAAGTTGTTTTTTAATTTTTTGAATTTTTTTGCAGTTTTTTTTTCGGAATTTTCTCTCCTGCGTCGGGTATGAGCGGAATTCGGGTCTAAAATTCTTTTATCTCTTTCTCGGCCTATCTCATCCTATCTCATCCCGTTTTGGCTAAAAAATAACGCCGGAAAGTTGTTTTTTTAATTTTTTGAATTTTTTTTTAATTTTTTTTCTGAATTTTCTCCCTCGGGTCGAGTATGAGCGGAATTCGGGTTTAACATTCGTTTATCTCTTTCTTGGCCTATCTCATCCTATCTAATCCCGTTTTGGCGAAAACTAACACCGGAAAGTTGTTTTTTAATTTTTTGAATTTTTTTGCAGTTTTTTTTCGGATTTTCTCCCTTGCGTCGAGTATCAGCGGAATTCGGGGTCTAAAATTCTTTTATCTCTTTCTCGACCTATCTCATCCTATCTCATCCCGTTTTCGCTAAAAATAACGCCGGAAAGTTGTTTTTTTAATTTTTTGAATTTTTTTTCTGAATTTTCTCCCCCGGGTCGAGTATGACGCGAAATTCGGGTTTAACATTCTTTAATCTCTTTCTTGGCCTATCTCATCCTATGTAATCCCTTTTTGGCTAAAACTAACGCCGGGAAGTTGTTTTTCATTTTTTTGAATTTTTTCGCTGTTTTTTTTTTTGCAATTTTCTCCCCCGGGTCGAGTATGAGCGGAATTCGGGGTCAAAAATTATTTTATCTCTTTATCGGCCTATCTCATCCTATCTCGTCCCGTTTTTGCTAAAAATAACAACCGAAATTTGTTTTTTTTTAATTTTTTTTGAATTTTTTTGCTATTTTTTTTCGGAATTTTCTCCCCCGGGTCGAGTATGAGCGGAATTGGGGTCTAAAATTGCTATCTCTCTTTCTTGGCCTGTCTCATCCCAATTTGGCTAAAAATAATGCCGAATAGTTGTTCTCTAATTTTTTGAATTTTTTCGCTATTTGTTTTTGTAATTTGCTCCCCCGGGTCTAGTTTGAGCGGAATTCGGGTTTAACATTCTTTAATATCTTTCTTGGCCTATCTCATCCTATCTAATCCCTTTTTGGCTAAAACTAACGCCGGGAAGTTGTTTTTTCAATTTTTTGAATTTTTTCGCTGTTTTTTTTTTGCAATTTTCTCCCCCGGGGTCGAGTATGAGCGGAATTCGGGTCAAAAATTATTTTATCTCTTTCTCGGCCTATCTCATCCTATCTCATCCCGTTTTGGCTAAAAATAACGCCGGAAAGTTGTTTTTTTAATTATTTTAAATTTTTTTTTATTTTTTTTCTGAATTTTCTCCCTCGGGTCGAGTATGAGCGGAATTCGGGTTTAACATTCGTTTATCTCTTTCTTGGCCTATCTCATCCTATCTAATCCCGTTTTGGCGAAAACTAACTTCGGAAAGTTGTTTTTTAATTTTTCGAATTTGTTTGCAGTTTTTTTTCGGAATTTTCTCCCCCGCGTCGGGTATGAGCGGAATTCGGGTCTAAAATTCTTTTATCTCTTTCTCGGCCTATGTCATCCTATCTCATCCCGTTTTCGCTAAAAATAACGCCGGAAAGTTGTTTTTTTAATTTTTTCAATTTTTTTTGAATTTTTTTTCTGAATTTTCTCCCCCGGGTCGAGTATGAGCGGAATTCGGGTTTAACATTCTTTAATCTCTTTCTTGGCCTATCTCATCCTATCTAATCCCTTTTTGGCTACAACTAACGCCGGGATGTTGTTTTTCAATTTTTTAAATTTTTTCGCTGTTTTTTTTTTTGCAATTTTCTCCCCCTGGTCGAGTATGAGCGGAATTCGGGTCAAAAATTATTTTATCTCCTTCTCGGCCTATCTCATCCTATCTCGTCCCGTTTTTGCTAAAAATAACAACCGAAATTTGTTTTTTAATTTTTTTGAATTTTTTTG
This sequence comes from Quercus alba, assembly GCA_036321655.1. Lineage (NCBI taxonomy): Eukaryota > Viridiplantae > Streptophyta > Magnoliopsida > Fagales > Fagaceae > Quercus > Quercus alba. Next base: position 8,985 of record JAYJMT010000217.1, read on the forward strand.
CTATTTTTTTTCGGAATTTTCTCCCCCGGGTCGAGTATGAGCGGAATTGGGGTCTAAAATTGTTTTCTCTCTTTCTCGGCCAGTCTCATCCCAATTTGGCTAAAAATAATGCCGAATAGTTGTTCTCTAATTTTTTGAATTTTTTTGCTATTTTTTTTTGGAATTTGCTCCCTCGGGTCGAGTATGAGCGGAATTCGGGTCTAAATTTCTTTTATCTCTTTCTCGGCCTATCTCAGCCTATCTCATTCCGTTTTCGCAAAAAATAACGCCGGAAAGTTGGTTTTTTAATTTTTTGAATTTTTTTTCTGAATTTTCTCCCCCAGGTCGACTATGAGCGGAATTCGTGTTTAACACTCTTTTATCTCTTTCTTGGCCTATCTCATCCTATCTAATCCCGTTTTGGCTAAAACTAACGTCGGGAAGTTGTTTTTTAATTTTTTGAATTTTTTTGCTGTTTTTTTTTTTACCAATTTTCTCCCCTGGGTCGAGTATGAGCGGAATTCGGGTCAAAAATTATTTTATCTCTTTCTCGGCCTATCTCATCCTATCTCGTCCCGTTTTGCTAAAAATAACAACCGAAAGTTGTTTTTTAATTTTTTTGAATTTTTTTGCTATTTTTTTTCGGAATTTTCTCCCCCGGGTCGAGTATGAACGGAATTGGGGTCTAAAATTGTTTTCTCTCTTTCTCGGCCTGTCTACTCCCAATTTGGCTAAAAATAATGCCGAATAGTTGTTCTCTAATTTTTTGAATTTTTTTGCTAATTTTTTTTTTTTGTAATTTGCTCCCCCGGGTTGAGTATGAGCGGAATTCGAGTCAAAAATTATTTTATCTCTTTCTCGGCCTATCTCATCCTATCTCATCCCGTTTTGGCTATAAATAACGCCGGAAAGTTGTTTTTTTAATTTTTTGAATTTTTTTTGAAAATTTTTTCTGAATTTTTCTCCCTCGGGTCGGGTATGAGCGGAATTCGGGTTTAACATTCGTTTATCTCTTTCTTGGCCTATCTCATCCCATCTAATCCCGTTTTGGCGAAAACTAACACCGGAAACTTGTTTTTTAATTTTTTGAATTTTTTTGCAGTTTTTTTTCGTTATTTTCTCCCCCGCGTCGGGTATGGGCGGCATTGGGGTCTAAAATTCTTTTATCTCTTTCTCGGCCTATCTCAGCCTATCTCATTCCGTTTTCGCAAAAAATAACGCCGGAAAGTTGGTTTTTTAATTTTTTGAATTTTTTTTCTGAATTTTCTCCCCCAGGTCGACTATGAGCGGAATTCGTGTTTAACACTCTTTTATCTCTTTCTTGGCCTATCTCATCCTATCTAATCCCGTTTTGGCTAAAACTAACGCCGGGAAGTTGTTTTTTAATTTTTTGAATTTTTTTGCTGTTTTTTTTTTACCAATTTTCTCCCCTGGGTCGAGTATGAGCGGAATTCGGGTCAAAAATGATTTTATCTCTTTCTCGGCCTATCTCATCCTATCTCGTCCCGTTTTTGCTAAAAATAACAACCGAAAGTTGTTTTTTAATTTTTTTGAATTTTTTTGCTATTTTTTTTCGGAATTTTCTCCCCGGGTCGAGTATGAACGGAATTGGGGTCTAAAATTGTTTTCTCTCTTTCTCGGCCTGTCTACTCCCAATTTGGCTAAAAATAATGCCGAATAGTTGTTCTCTAATTTTTTGAATTTTTTTGCTATTTTTTTTTTGTAATTTGCTCCCCTGGGTTGAGTATGAGCGGAATTCGAGTCCAAAATTATTTTATCTCTTTCTCGGCCTATCTCATCCTATCTCATCCCGTTTTGGCTAAAAATAACGCCGGAAAGTTGTTTTTTTAATTTTTTGAATTTTTTTTGAAAATTTTTTCTGAATTTTCTCCCTCGGCGGGTCGGGTATGAGCGGAATTCGGGTTTAACATTCGTTTATCTCTTTCTTGGCCTATCTCATCCCATCTAATCCCGTTTTGGCAAAAACTAACACCGGAAACTTGTTTTTTAATTTTTTGAATTTTTTTGCAGTTTTTTTTCGTTATTTTCTCCCCCGCGTCGGGTATGGGCGGCATTGGGGTCTAAAATTCTTTTATCTCTTTCTCATCCTATCACATCGTTTTCGCTAAAAATAACACCGGAAAGTTGTTTTTTTCAATTTTTTGAATTTTTTTTGAATTTTTTTTCTGATTTTCTCCCCCGGGGTCGACTATGAGCAGAATTCGGGTTTAACATTCTTTTATCTCTTTCTTGGCCTATCTCATCCTATCTAATCCCGTTTTGGCTAAAACTAACGCCGGGAAGTTGTTTTTTAATTTTTTGAATTTTTTTTGCTGTTTTTTTTTTTTCCAATTTTCTTCCCTGGGTCGAGTATGAGCGGAATTCGGGTCAAAAATTATTTTATCTCTTTCTCGGCCTATCTCATCTTATCTCGTCCCGTTCTTGCTAAAAATAACACCGGAAAGTTGTTTTTAAATTTTTTGAATTTTTTTACATTATCTTTCGGAATTTTCACCCCCGGGTCGAGTATGAGCGGAATTCTGGCCTAAAATTCTTTCATCTCTTTCTTGGCCGATCTCAACCTATCTAATCCCGTTTTGGCTAAAACTAACGCCGGAAAGTTTTTTTTTTAATTTTTTGAAGTTTTTTTTGAATTTTTTTATAAATTTTCTCCCCCGGGTCGAGTATGAGCGGAATTCGGGTTTAACATTTGTTTATCTCTTTCTTGGCCTATATCATCCTATCTAATCTCGTTTTGGCTAAAACTAACACCGGAAAGTTGTTTTTTTAATTTTTTGAGTTTTTTTCCAGTTTTTTTCCGTAATTTTCTCCCCCGCGTCGAGTAATGAGCGGAATTGGGGTCTAAAATTCTTTTCTCTCTTTCTCCGCCTGTCTCATCCCGATTTGGCTAAAAATAATGCCGAATAGTTGTTCTCTAATTTTTGGAATTTTTTTGCTATTTTTTTTTTGTAATTTGCTCCCCCGGGTCGAGTATGAGCGGAATTCGGGTCTAAAATTCTTTTATCTCTTTCTCGGCCTATCTCAGCCTATCTCATTCCGTTTTCGCAAAAAATAACGCCGGAAAGTTGGTTTTTTAATTTTTTGAATTTTTTTTCTGAATTTTCTTCCCCGGGTCGACTATGAGCGGAATTCGGGTTTAACACTCTTTTATCTCTTTCTTGGCCTATCTCATCCTATCTAATCCCGTTTTGGCTAAAACTAACGCCGGGGAAGTTGTTTTTTTAATTTTTTGAATTTTTTTGCTGTTTTTTTTTTAGCAATTTTCTCCCCTGGGTCGAGTATGAGCGGAATTCGGGTCAAAAATTATTTTATCTCTTTCTCGGCGTATCTCATCCTATCTCGTCCCGTTCTTGCTAAAAATAACACCGGAAAGTTGTTTTTAAATTTTTTGAATTTTTTTGCATTATCTTTCGGAATTTTCACCCCCGGGTCGAGTATGAGCGGAATTCAGGTCTAAAATTCTTTCATCTCTTTCTTGGCCGATCTCATCCTATCTAATCCCGTTTTGGCTAAAACTAACGCCGGGAAGTTGTTTTTTTTAATTTTTTCAATTTTTTTGCTGTTTTTTTTTAGCAATTTTCTCCCCCGGGTCGAGTATGAGCGGAATTCGGGTCAAAAATTATTTTATCTCCTTCTCGGCCTATCTCATCCTATCATGTCCCGTTTTTGCTAAAAATAACAACCGAAATTGTTTTTTAATTTTTTTTGAATTTTTTTGCTATTTTTTTTCGGAATTTTCTCCCCCCGGGTCGAGTATGAGCGGAATTGGGGTCTAAAATTGTTTTTCTCTCTTTCTCGGCCTGTCTCATCCCAATTTGGCTAAAAATAATGCCGAATAGTTGTTCTCTAATTTTTTGAATTTTTTTGCTATTTTTTTTTTGGAATTTGCTCCCCCGGGGTCGAGTATGAGCGGAATTCGGGTCTAAATTTCTTTTATCTCTTTCTCGGCCTATCTCATCCTATCTCATCCCGTTTTGGCTAAAAATAACGCCGGAAAGTTGATTTTTTAATTTTTAGAAATTTTTTTGAATTTTTTTTTTCTGAATTTTCTCCCTCGGGTCGAGTATGAGCGGAATTCGGGTTTAACATTCGTTTATCCCTTTCTTGGCCTATCTCATCCTATCTATTCCCGTTTTGGCGAAAACTAACACCGAAAAGTTGTTTTTTAATTTTTTGAATTTTTTTGCAGTTTTTTTTCGGAATTTTCTCCCCTGCGTCGGGTATGAGCGGAATTCGGGTCTAAAATTCTTTTATCTCTTTCTCGACCTATCTCATCCTATCTCATCCCGTTTTCGCTAAAAATAACGCCGGAAAGTTGTTTTTTTAATTTTTTGAATTTTTTTTCTGAATTTTCTCCCTCGGGTCGAGTATGAGCGAAATTCGGGGTTTAACATTCTTTAATCTCTTTCTTGGCCTATCTCATCCTATGTAATCCCTTTTTGGCAAAAGTAACGCCGGGAAGTTGTTTTTCATTTTTTTGAATTTTTTTCGCTGTTTTTTTTTTTGCAATTTTCTCCCCCGGGTCGAGTAATGAGCGGAATTCGGGTCAAAAATTATTTTATCTCTTTCTCGGCCTATCTCATCCTATCTCGTCCGTTTTTGCTAAAAATAACAACCGAAAGTTGTTTTTTTTTTAATTTTTTTGAATTTTTTTGCTTTTTTTTTTCGGGAATTTTCTCCCCCGGGTCGAGTATGAGCGGAATTGGGGTCTAAAATTGCTGTCTCTCTTTCTTGGCCTGTCTCATCCCAATTTGGCTAAAAATAATGCCGAATAGTTGTTCTCTAATTTTTTGAATTTTTTTGCTATTTGTTTTTGTAATTTGCTCCCCCGGGTCTAGTATGAGTGGAATTCGGGTCTAAAATTCTTTTATCTCTTTCTCGGCCTATCTCATCCTATCTCATCCCGTTTTGGCAAAAATTAACGCCGGAAAGTTGTTTTTTTACTTTTTTGAATTTTTTTTCTGAATTTTCTCCCTCGGGTCGAGTATGAGCGGAATTCGGGTTTAACATTCGTTTATCTCTTTCTTGGCCTATCTCATCCTATCTAATCCCGTTTTGGCGAAAACGAACTCCGGAAAATTGTTTTTTAATTTTTTGAATTTTTTTGCAGTTTTTTTTCGGAATTTTCTCTCCTGCGTCGGGTATGAGCGGAATTCGGGTCTAAAATTCTTTTATCTCTTTCTCGGCCTATCTCATCCTATCTCATCCCGTTTTGGCTAAAAATAACGCCGGAAAGTTGTTTTTTTAATTTTTTGAATTTTTTTTTAATTTTTTTTTCTGAATTTTCTCCCTCGGGTCGAGTATGAGCGGAATTCGGGTTTAACATTCGTTTATCTCTTTCTTGGCCTATCTCATCCTATCTAATCCCGTTTTGGCGAAAACTAACACCGGAAAGTTGTTTTTTTAATTTTTTGAATTTTTTTGCAGTTTTTTTTCGGAATTTTCTCCCCTGCGTCGGGGTATCAGCGGAATTCGGGTCTAAAATTCTTTTATCTCTTTCTCGACCTATCTCATCCTATCTCATCCCGTTTTTCGCTAAAAATAACGCCGGAAAGTTGTTTTTTTAATTTTTTGAATTTTTTTTCTGAATTTTCTCCCCCGGGTCGAGTATGAGCGAAATTCGGGTTTAACATTCTTTAATCTCTTTCTTGGCCTATCTCATCCTATGTAATCCCTTTTTGGCTAAAACTAACGCCGGGAAGTTGTTTTTCATTTTTTTGAATTTTTTTCGCTGTTTTTTTTTTTGCAATTTTCTCCCCCGGGTCGAGTATGAGCGGAATTCGGGTCAAAAATTATTTTATCTCTTTATCGGCCTATCTCATCCTATCTCGTCCCGTTTTTGCTAAAAATAACAACCGAAAGTTGTTTTTTTTTAATTTTTTTGAATTTTTTTGCTATTTTTTTTCGGAATTTTCTCCCCCGGGTCGAGTATGAGCGGAATTGGGGGTCTAAAATTGCTATCTCTCTTTCTTGGCCTGTCTCATCCCAATTTGGCTAAAAATAATGCCGAATAGTTGTTCTCTAATTTTTTGAATTTTTTTGCTATTTGTTTTTGTAATTTGCTCCCCCGGGTCTAGTATGAGCGGAATTCGGGTTTAACATTCTTTAATATCTTTCTTGGCCTATCTCATCCTATCTAATCCCTTTTTGGCTAAAACTAACGCCGGGGAAGTTGTTTTTCAATTTTTTGAATTTTTTCGCTGTTTTTTTTTTGCAATTTTCTCCCCCGGGTCGAGTATGAGCGGAATTCGGGTCAAAAATTATTTTATCTCTTTCTCAGCCTATCTCATCCTATCTCATCCCGTTTTGGCTAAAAATAACGCCGGAAAGTTGTTTTTTTAATTATTTTAAATTTTTTTTTATTTTTTTTCTGAATTTTCTCCCCTCGGGTCGAGTATGAGCGGAATTCGGGTTTAACATTCGTTTATCTCTTTCTTGGCCTATCTCATCCTATCTAATCCCGTTTTGGCGAAAACTAACTTCGGAAAGTTGTTTTTTAATTTTTCGAATTTGTTTGCAGTTTTTTTTCGGAATTTTCTCCCCCGCGTCGGGTATGAGCGGAATTCGGGTCTAAAATTCTTTTATCTCTTTCTCGGCCTATCTCATCCTATCTCATCCCGTTTTCGCTAAAAATAACGCAAAATAACGCCGGAAAGTTGTTTTTTTAATTTTTTGAATTTTTTTTGAATTTTTTTTCTGAATTTTCTCCCCCGGGTCGAGTATGAGCGGAATTCGGGTTTAACATTCTTTAATCTCTTTCTTGGCCTATCTCATCCTATCTAATCCCTTTTTGGCTACAACTAACGCCGGGAAGTTGTTTTTCAATTTTTTAAATTTTTTCGCTGTTTTTGTTTTGCAATTTTCTCCCCCTGGTCGAGTATGAGCGGAATTCGGGTCAAAAATTATTTTATCTCCTTCTCGGCCTATCTCATCCTCTCTCGTCCCGTTTTTGCTAAAAATAACAACCGAAATTTGTTTTTTAATTTTTTTGAATTTTTTTGCTATTTTTTTTCGGAATTTTCTCCCCCGGGTCGAGTATGAGCGGAATTGGGGTCTAAAATTGTTTTCTCTCTTTCTCGGCCAGTCTCATCCCAATTTGGCTAAAAATAATGCCGAATAGTTGTTCTCTAATTTTTTGAATTTTTTTGCTATTTTTTTTTGGAATTTGCTCCCTCGGGTCGAGTATGAGCGGAATTCGGGTCTAAATTTCTTTTATCTCTTTCTCGGCCTATCTCATCCTATCTCATCCCGTTTTGGCTAAAAATAAAGCCGGAAAGTTGTTTTTTTAATTTTTTGAATTTTTTTTCTGATTTTCTCCCTCGGGTCGAGTTTGAGCGGAATTCGGGTTTAACATTCGTTTATCTCTTTCTTGGCCTATCTCATCCTATCTAATCCCGTTTTGGCGAAAACTAACACCGGAAAGTTGTTTTTTAATTTTCTGAATTTTTTTGCAGTTTTTTTTCGGAATTTTCTCTCCTGCGTCGGGTATGAGCGGAATTCGGGTCTAAAATTTTTTATCTCTTTCTCGGCGTATCTCATCCTATCTCGTCCCGTTCTTCCTAAAAATAACACCGGAAAGTTGTTTTTAAATTTTTTGAATGTTTTTGCATTATCTTTCGGAATTTTCACCCCCGGGTCGAGTATGAGCGGAATTCAGGTCTAAAATTCTTTCATCTCTTTCTTGGCCGATCTCATCCTATCTAATCCCGTTTTGGCTAAAACTAACGCCGGGAAGTTGTTTTTTTAATTTTTTGAATTTTTTTGCTGTTTTTTTTTAGCAATTTTCTCCCCCGGGTCTAGTATGAGCGGAATTCGGGTCAAAAATTATTTTATCTCTTTCTCGGCCTATCTCATCCTATCTCGTCCCGTTTTTGCTAAAAATAACAACCGAAAGTTGTTTTTTAATTTTTTTGAATTTTTTTGCTATTTTTTTTCGGAATTTTCTCCCCCGGGTCGAGTATGAACGGAATTGGGGTCTAAAATTGTTTTCTCTCTTTCTCGGCCTGTCTACTCCCAATTTGGCTAAAAATAATGCCGAATAGTTGTTCTCTAATTTTTTGAATTTTTTTGCTATTTTTTTTTTTGTAATTTGCTCCTCCGGGTTGAGTATGAGCGGAATTCGAGTCAAAAATTATTTTATCTCTTTCTCGGCCTATCTCATCCTATCTCATCCCGTTTTGGCTAAAAATAACGCCGGAAAGTCGTTTTTTTTAATTTTTTGAATTTTTTTTGAAAATTTTTTATGAATTTTCTGCCTCGGGTCGGGTATGAGCGGAATTCGGGTTTAACATTCGTTTATCTCTTTCTTGGCCTATCTCATCCTATCTAATCCCGTTTTGGCGAAAACTAACACCGGAAACTTGTTTTTTAATTTTTTGAATTTTTTTGCAGTTTTTTTTCGTTATTTTCTCCCCCGCGTCGGGTATGGGCGGAATTGGGGTCTAAAATTCTTTTATCTCTTTCTCATCCTATCACATCGTTTTCGCTAAAAATAACACCGGAAAGTTGTTTTTTTCAATTTTTTGAATTTTTTTTGAATTTTTTTTCTGAATTTTCTCCCCAGGGTCGACTATGAGCGGAATTCGGGTTTAACATTCTTTTATCTCTTTCTTGGCCTATCTCATCCTATCTAATCCCGTTTTGGCTAAAACTAACGCCGGGAAGTTGTTTTTTAATTTTTTGAATTTTTTTGCTGTTTTTTTTTTTACCAATTTTCTCCCCTGGGTCGAGTATGAGCGGAATTCGGGTCAAAAATTATTTTATCTCTTTCCTCGGCCTATCTCATCTTATCTCGTCCCGTTCTTGCTAAAAATAACACCGAAAGTTGTTTTTAAATTTTTTGAATTTTTTTGCATTATCTTTCGGAATTTTTCACCCCCGGGTCGAGTATGAGCGGAATTCTGGCCTAAAATTCTTTCATCTCTTTCTTGGCCGATCTCAACCTATCTAATCCCGTTTTGGCTAAAACTAACGCCGGAAAGTTTTTTTTTTGAATTTTTTGAAGTTTTTTTTGAATTTTTTTCTAAATTTTCTCCCCCGGGTCGAGTATGAGCGGAATTCGGGTTAACATTTGTTTATCTCTTTCTTGGCCTATATCATCCTATCTAATCCCGTTTTGGCTAAAACTAACACCGGAAAGTTGTTTTTTAATTTTTTGAGTTTTTTTTCCAGTTTTTTTTCGTAATTTTCTCCCCCGCGTCGAGTATGAGCGGAATTGGGGTCTAAAATTCTTTTCTCTCTTTCTCCGCCTGTCTCATCCCGATTTGGCTAAAAATAATGCCGAATAGTTGTTCTCTAATTTTTAGAATTTTTTTGCTATTTTTTTTTTGTAATTTGCTCCCCCGGGTCGAGTATGAGCGGAATTCGGGTCTAAAATTCTTTTATCTCTTTCTCGGCCTATCTCAGCCTATCTCATTCCGTTTTCGCAAAAAATAACGTCGGAAAGTTGGTTTTTTAATTTTTTGAATTTTTTTTCTGAATTTTCTTCCCCGGGTCGAGTATGAGCGGAATTCGGGTCTAAATTTCTTTTATCTCTTTCTCGGCCTATCTCATCCTATCTCATCCCGTTTTGGCTAAAAATAAAGCCGAAAAGTTGTTTTTTTAATTTTTTGAATTTTTTTTCTGAATTTTCTCCCTCGGGTCGAGTTGAGCGGAATTCGGGTTTAACATTCGTTTATCTCTTTCTTGGCCTATCTCATCCTATCTAATCCCGTTTTGGCGAAAACTAACACCGGAAAGTTGTTTTTTAATTTTCTGAATTTTTTTGCAGTTTTTTTTTCGGAATTTTCTCTCCTGCGTCGGGTATGAGCGGAATTCGGGTCTAAAATTTTTTATCTCTTTCTCGGCGTATCTCATCCTATCTCGTCCCGTTCTTCCTAAAAATAACACCGAAAAGTTTTTTTTAAATTTTTTGAATTTTTTTGCATTATCTTTCGGAATTTTCACCCCCGGGTCGAGTATGAGCGGAATTCAGGTCTAAAATTCTTTCATCTCTTTCTTGGCCGATCTCATCCTATCTAATCCCGTTTTGGCTAAAACTAACGCCGGGAAGTTGTTTTTTTAATTTTTTGAATTTTTTTGCTGTTTTTTTTTAGCAATTTTCTCCCCCGGGTCTAGTATGAGCGGAATTCGGGTCAAAAATTATTTTATCTCTTTCTCGGCCTATCTCATCCTATCTCGTCCCGTTTTTGCTAAAAATAACAACCGAAAGTTGTTTTTTAATTTTTTTGAATTTTTTTTGCTATTTTTTTTCGGAATTTTCTCCCCCGGGTCGAGTATGAACGGAATTGGGGTCTAAAATTGTTTTCTCTCTTTCTCGGCCTGTCTACTCCCAATTTGGCTAAAAATAATGCCGAATAGTTGTTCTCTAATTTTTTGAATTTTTTTGCTATTTTTTTTTTTGTAATTTGCTCCTCCGGGTTGAGTATGAGCGGAATTCGAGTCAAAAATTATTTTATCTCTTTCTCGGCCTATCTCATCCTATCTCATCCCGTTTTGGCTAAAAATAACGCCGGAAAGTCGTTTTTTTAATTTTTTGAATTTTTTTTGAAAATTTTTTATGAATTTTCTGCCTCGGGTCGGGTATGAGCGGAATTCGGGTTTAACATTCGTTTATCTCTTTCTTGGCCTATCTCATCCTATCTAATCCCGTTTTGGCGAAAACTAACACCGGAAACTTGTTTTTTAATTTTTTGAATTTTTTTGCAGTTTTTTTTCGTTATTTTCTCCCCCGCGTCGGGTATGGGCGGAATTGGGGTCTAAAATTCTTTTATCTCTTTCTCATCCTATCACATCGTTTTCGCTAAAAATAACACCGGAAAGTTGTTTTTTCAATTTTTTGAATTTTTTTTGAATTTTTTTTCTGAATTTTCTCCCCAGGGTCGACTATGAGCGGAATTCGGGTTTAACATTCTTTTATCTCTTTCTTGGCCTATCTCATCCTATCTAATCCCGTTTTGGCTAAAACTAACGCCGGGAAGTTGTTTTTTAATTTTTTGAATTTTTTTGCTGTTTTTTTTTTTACCAATTTTCTCCCCTGGGTCGAGTATGAGCGGAATTCGGGTCAAAAATTATTTTATCTCTTTCTCGGCCTATCTCATCTTATCTCGTCCCGTTCTTGCTAAAAATAACACCGGAAAGTTGTTTTTAAATTTTTTGAATTTTTTTGCATTATCTTTCGGAATTTTCACCCCCGGGTCGAGTATGAGCGGAATTCTGGCCTAAAATTCTTTCATCTCTTTCTTGGCCGATCTCAACCTATCTAATCCCGTTTTGGCTAAAACTAACGCCGGAAAGTTTTTTTTTTTAATTTTTTGAAGTTTTTTTTGAATTTTTTTTCTAAATTTTCTCCCCCGGGTCGAGTATGAGCGGAATTCGGGTTTAACATTTGTTTATCTCTTTCTTGGCCTATATCATCCTATCTAATCCCGTTTTGGCTAAAACTAACACCGGAAAGTTGTTTTTTAATTTTTTGAGTTTTTTTCCAGTTTTTTTTCGTAATTTTCTCCCCCGCGTCGAGTATGAGCGGAATTGGGGTCTAAAATTCTTTTCTCTCTTTCTCCGCCTGTCTCATCCCGATTTGGCTAAAAATAATGCCGAATAGTTGTTCTCTAATTTTTAGAATTTTTTTGCTATTTTTTTTTTGTAATTTGCTCCCCCGGGTCGAGTATGAGCGGAATTCGGGTCTAAAATTCTTTTATCTCTTTCTCGGCCTATCTCAGCCTATCTCATTCCGTTTTCGCAAAAAATAACGTCGGAAAGTTGGTTTTTTAATTTTTTGAATTTTTTTTCTGAATTTTCTTCCCCGGGTCGAGTATGAGCGGAATTCGGGTCTAAATTTCTTTTATCTCTTTCTTGGCCTATCTCATCCTATCTCATCCCGTTTTGGCTAAAAATAAAGCCGGAAAGTTGTTTTTTTAATTTTTTGAATTTTTTTTCTGAATTTTCTCCCTCGGGTCGAGTTTGAGCGGAATTCGGGTTTAACATTCGTTTATCTCTTTCTTGGCCTATCTCATCCTATCTAATCCCGTTTTGGCGAAAACTAACACCGGAAAGTTGTTTTTTAATTTTCTGAATTTTTTTGCAGTTTTTTTTCGGAATTTTCTCTCCTGCGTCGGGTATGAGCGGAATTCGGGTCTAAAATTTTTTATCTCTTTCTCGGCGTATCTCATCCTATCTCGTCCCGTTCTTCCTAAAAATAACACCGGAAAGTTGTTTTTAAATTTTTTGAATTTTTTTGCATTATCTTTCGGAATTTTCACCCCCGGGTCGAGTATGAGCGGAATTCAGGTCTAAAATTCTTTCATCTCTTTCTTGGCCGATCTCATCCTATCTCATCCCGTTTTGGCTAAAACTAACGCCGGGAAGTTGTTTTTTTAATTTTTTGAATTTTTTTGCTGTTTTTTTTTAGCAATTTTCTCCCCCGGGTCTAGTATGAGCGGAATTCGGGTCAAAAATTATTTTATCTCTTTCTCGGCCTATCTTATCCTATCTCGTCCCGTTTTTGCTAAAAATAACAACCGAAAGTTGTTTTTTAATTTTTTTTAATTTTTTTGCTATTTTTTTTCGGAATTTTCTCCCCCGGGTCGAGTATGAACGGAATTGGGGTCTAAAATTGTTTTCTCTCTTTCTCGGCCTGTCTACTCCCAATTTGGCTAAAAATAATGCCGAATAGTTGTTCTCTAATTTTTTGAATTTTTTTGCTATTTTTTTTTTTTGTAATTTGCTCCTCCGGGTTGAGTATGAGCGGAATTCGAGTCAAAAATTATTTTATCTCTTTCTCGGCCTATCTCATCCTATCTCATCCCGTTTTGGCTAAAAATAACGCCGGAAAGTCGTTTTTTTAATTTTTTGAATTTTTTTTGAAAATTTTTTATGAATTTTCTGCCTCGGGTCGGGTATGAGCGGAATTCGGGTTTAACATTCGTTTATCTCTTTCTTGGCCTATCTCATCCTATCTAATCCCGTTTTGGCGAAAACTAACACCGGAAACTTGTTTTTTAATTTTTTGAATTTTTTTGCAGTTTTTTTTCGTTATTTTCTCCCCCGCGTCGGGTATGGGCGGAATTGGGGTCTAAAATTCTTTTATCTCTTTCTCATCCTATCACATCGTTTTCGCTAAAAATAACACCGGAAAGTTGTTTTTTCAATTTTTTGAATTTTTTTTGAATTTTTTTTCTGAATTTTCTCCCCAGGGTCGACTATGAGCGGAATTCGGGTTTAACATTCTTTTATCTCTTTCTTGGCCTATCTCATCCTATCTAATCCCGTTTTGGCTAAAACTAACGCCGGGAAGTTGTTTTTTAATTTTTTGAATTTTTTTGCTGTTTTTTTTTTTACCAATTTTCTCCCCTGGGTCGAGTATGAGCGGAATTCGGGTCAAAAATTATTTTATCTCTTTCTCGGCCTATCTCATCTTATCTCGTCCCGTTCTTGCTAAAAATAACACCGGAAAGTTGTTTTTAAATTTTTTGAATTTTTTTGCATTATCTTTCGGAATTTTCACCCCCGGGTCGAGTATGAGCGGAATTCTGGCCTAAAATTCTTTCATCTCTTTCTTGGCCGATCTCAACCTATCTAATCCCGTTTTGGCTAAAACTAACGCCGGAAAGTTTTTTTTTTTAATTTTTTGAAGTTTTTTTTGAATTTTTTTTCTAAATTTTCTCCCCCGGGTCGAGTATGAGCGGAATTCGGGTTTAACATTTGTTTATCTCTTTCTTGGCCTATATCATCCTATCTAATCCCGTTTTGGCTAAAACTAACACCGGAAAGTTGTTTTTTAATTTTTTGAGTTTTTTTCCAGTTTTTTTTCGTAATTTTCTCCCCCGCGTCGAGTATGAGCGGAATTGGGGTCTAAAATTCTTTTCTCTCTTTCTCCGCCTGTCTCATCCCGATTTGGCTAAAAATAATGCCGAATAGTTGTTCTCTAATTTTTAGAATTTTTTTGCTATTTTTTTTTTGTAATTTGCTCCCCCGGGTCGAGTATGAGCGGAATTCGGGTCTAAAATTCTTTTATCTCTTTCTCGGCCTATCTCAGCCTATCTCATTCCGTTTTCGCAAAAAATAACGTCGGAAAGTTGGTTTTTTAATTTTTTGAATTTTTTTTCTGAATTTTCTTCCCCGGGTCGAGTATGAGCGGAATTCGGGTCGAAATTTCTTTTATCTCTTTCTCGGCCTATCTCATCCTATCTCATCCCGTTTTGGCTAAAAATAAAGCCGGAAAGTTGTTTTTTTAATTTTTTGAATTTTTTTTCTGAATTTTCTCCCTCGGGTCGAGTTTGAGCGGAATTCGGGTTTAACATTCGTTTATCTCTTTCTTGGCCTATCTCATCCTATCTAATCCCGTTTTGGCGAAAACTAACACCGGAAAGTTGTTTTTTAATTTTCTGAATTTTTTTGCAGTTTTTTTTCGGAATTTTCTCTCCTGCGTCGGGTATGAGCGGAATTCGGGTCTAAAATTTTTTATCTCTTTCTCGGCGTATCTCATCCTATCTCGTCCCGTTCTTCCTAAAAATAACACCGGAAAGTTGTTTTTAAATTTTTTGAATTTTTTTGCATTATCTTTCGGAATTTTCACCCCCGGGTCGAGTATGAGCGGAATTCAGGTCTAAAATTCTTTCATCTCTTTCTTGGCCGATCTCATCCTATCTAATCCCGTTTTGGCTAAAACTAACGCCGGGAAGTTGTTTTTTTTAATTTTTTGAATTTTTTTGCTGTTTTTTTTTAGCAATTTTCTCCCCCGGGTCTAGTATGAGCGGAATTCGGGTCAAAAATTATTTTATCTCTTTCTCGGCCTATCTCATCCTATCTCGTCCCGTTTTTGCTAAAAATAACAACCGAAAGTTGTTTTTTAATTTTTTTGAATTTTTTTGCTATTTTTTTTCGGAATTTTCTCCCCCGGGTCGAGTATGAACGGAATTGGGGTCTAAAATTGTTTTCTCTCTTTCTCGGCCTGTCTACTCCCAATTTGGCTAAAAATAATGCCGAATAGTTGTTTTCTAATTTTTTGAATTTTTTTGCTATTTTTTTTTTTGTAATTTGCTCCTCCGGGTTGAGTATGAGCGGAATTCGAGTCAAAAATTATTTTATCTCTTTCTCGGCCTATCTCATCCTATCTCATCCCGTTTTGGCTAAAAATAACGCCGGAAAGTCGTTTTTTTTAATTTTTTGAATTTTTTTTGAAAATTTTTTATGAATTTTCTGCCTCGGGTCGGGTATGAGCGGAATTCGGGTTTAACATTCGTTTATCTCTTTCTTGGCCTATCTCATCCTATCTAATCCCGTTTTGGCGAAAACTAACACCGGAAACTTGTTTTTTAATTTTTTGAATTTTTTTGCAGTTTTTTTTCGTTATTTTCTCCCCCGCGTCGGGTATGGGCGGAATTGGGGTCTAAAATTCTTTTATCTCTTTCTCATCCTATCACATCGTTTTCGCTAAAAATAACACCGGAAAGTTGTTTTTTCAATTTTTTGAATTTTTTTTGAATTTTTTTTCTGAATTTTCTCCCCAGGGTCGACTATGAGCGGAATTCGGGTTTAACATTCTTTTATCTCTTTCTTGGCCTATCTCATCCTATCTAATCCCGTTTTGGCTAAAACTAACGCCGGGAAGTTGTTTTTTAATTTTTTGAATTTTTTTGCTGTTTTTTTTTTTACCAATTTTCTCCCCTGGGTCGAGTATGAGCGGAATTCGGGTCAAAAATTATTTTATCTCTTTCTCGGCCTATCTCATCTTATCTCGTCCCGTTCTTGCTAAAAATAACACCGGAAAGTTGTTTTTTAAATTTTTTGAATTTTTTTGCATTATCTTTCGGAATTTTCACCCCCGGGTCGAGTATGAGCGGAATTCTGGCCTAAAATTCTTTCATCTCTTTCTTGGCCGATCTCAACCTATCTAATCCCGTTTTGGCTAAAACTAACGCCGGAAAGTTTTTTTTTTTAATTTTTTGAAGTTTTTTTTGAATTTTTTTTCTAAATTTTCTCCCCCGGGGTCGAGTATGAGCGGAATTCGGGTTTAACATTTGTTTATCTCTTTCTTGGCCTATATCATCCTATCTAATCCCGTTTTGGCTAAAACTAACACCGGAAAGTTGTTTTTTAATTTTTTGAGTTTTTTTCCAGTTTTTTTTCGTAATTTTCTCCCCCGCGTCGAGTATGAGCGGAATTGGGGTCTAAAATTCTTTTCTCTCTTTCTCCGCCTGTCTCATCCCGATTTGGCTAAAAATAATGCCGAATAGTTGTACTCTAATTTTTAGAATTTTTTTGCTATTTTTTTTTTGTAATTTGCTCCCCCGGGTCGAGTATGAGCGGAATTCGGGTCTAAAATTCTTTTATCTCTTTCTCGGCCTATCTCAGCCTATCTCATTCCGTTTTCGCAAAAAATAACGTCGGAAAGTTGGTTTTTTAATTTTTTGAATTTTTTTTCTGAATTTTCTTCCCCGGGTCGACTATGAGCGGAATTCGGGTTTAACACTCTTTTATCTCTTTCTTGGCCTATCTCATCCTATCTAATCCCGTTTTGGCTAAAACTAACGCCGGGAAGTTGTTTTTTAATTTTTTGAATTTTTTTGCTGTTTTTTTTTTAGCAATTTTCTCCCCTGGGTCGAGTATGAGCGGAATTCGGGTAAAAAATTATTTTATCTCTTTCTCGGCGTATCTCATCCTATCTTGTCCCGTTCTTGCTAAAAATAACACCGGAAAGTTGTTTTTAAATTTTTTGAATTTTTTTGCATTATCTTTCGGAATTTTCACCCCCGGGTCGAGTATGACCGGAATTCAGGTCTAAAATTCTTTCATCTCTTTCTTGGCCGATCTCATCCTATCTAATCCCGTTTTGGCTAAAACTAACGCCGGGAAGTTGTTTTTTTAATTTTTTCAATTTTTTTGCTGTTTTTTTTTAGCAATTTTCTCCCCCGGGTCGAGTATGAGCGGAATTCGGGTCAAAAATTATTTTATCTCCTTCTCGGCCTATCTCATCCTATCATGTCCCGTTTTTGCTAAAAATAACTACCGAAATTTGTTTTTTAATTTTTTTGAATTTTTTTGCTATTTTTTTTCGGAATTTTCTCCCCCGGGTCGAGTATGAGCGGAATTGGGATCTAAAATTGTTTTCTCTCTTTCTCGGCCTGTCTCATCCCAATTTGGCTAAAAATAATGCCGAATAGTTGTTCTCTAATTTTTTGAATTTTTTTGCTATTTTTTTTTGGAATTTGCTCCCCCGGGTCGAGTATGAGCGGAATTCGGGTCTAAATTTCTTTTATCTCTTTCTCGGCCTATCTCATCCTATCTCATCCCGTTTTGGCTAAAAATAACGCCGGAAAGTTGATTTTTTAATTTTTAGAATTTTTTTTGAATTTTTTTTTTCTGAATTTTCACCCTCGGGTCGAGTATGAGCGGAATTCGGGTTTAACATTCGTTTATCTCTTTCTTGGCCTATCTCATCCTATCTATTCCCGTTTTGGCGAAAACTAACACCGGAAAGTTGTTTTTTAATTTTTTGAATTTTTTTGCAATTTTTGTTCGGAATTTTCTCCCCTGCGTCGGGTATGAGCGGAATTCGGGTCTAAAATTCTTTTATCTCTTTCTCGACCTATCTCATCCGATCTCATCCCGTTTTCGCTAAAAATAACGCCGGAAAGTTGTTTTTTTAATTTTTTGAATTTTTTTTGAATTTTTTTTCTGAATTTTCTCCCCCGGGTCGAGTATGAGCGGAATTCGGGTTTAACATTCTTTAATCTCTTTCTTGGCATATCTCATCCTATCTAATCCCTTTTTGGCTAAAACTAACGCCGGGAAGTTGTTTTTCAATTTTTTGAATTTTTTCGCTGTTTTTTTTTTGCAATTTTCTCCCCCGGGTCGAGTATGAGCGGAATTCGGGTCAAAAATTATTTTATCTCCTTCTCGGCCTATCTCACCCTATCTCGTCCCGTTTTTGCTAAAAATAACAACCGAAAGTTGTTTTTTAATTTTTTTGAATTTTTTTGCTATTTTTTTTCGGAATTTTCTCCCCCGGGTCGAGTATGAGCGGAATTGGGGTCTAAAATTGTTTTCTCTCTTTCTCGGCCTGTCTCATCCCAATTTGGCTAAAAATAATGCCGAATAGTTGTTCTCTAATTTTTTGAATTTTTTTGCTATTTTTTTTTGTAATTTGCTCCCCCGGGTCGAGTATGAGAGGAATTCGGGTCTAAAATTCTTTTATCTCTTTCTCGGCCTATCTCATCCTATCTCATCCCGTTTTCGCTATAAATAACGCCGGAAAGTTGTTTTTTTAATTTTTTGAATTTTTTTTGAATTTTTTTTCTGAATTTTCTCCCCCGGGTCGAGTATGAGCGGAATTCGGGTTTAACATTCTTTAATCTCTTTCTTGGCCTATCTCATCCTATCTAATCCCTTTTTGGCTAAAACTAACGCCGGGAAGTTGTTTTTCAATTTTTTGAATTTTTTCGCTGTTTTTTTTTTGCAATTTTCTCCCCCGGGTCGAGTTTGAGCGGAATTCGGGTCAAAAATTATTTTATCTCTTTCTCGGCCTATCTCAACCTATCTCGTCCTGTTTTTGCTAAAAATAACAACCGAAAGTTGTTTTTTAATTTTTTTGAATTTTTTTGCTATTTTTTTTTGCGGAATTTTCTCCCCCGGGTCGAGTATGAGCGGAATTGGGGTCTAAAATTGTTTTCTCTCTTTCTCGGCCTGTCTCATCCCAATTTGGCTAAAAATAATGCCGAATAGTTGTTCTCTAATTTTTTGAATTTTTTTGCTATTTTTTTTTGTAATTTGCTCCCCCGGGTCGAGTATGAGAGGAATTCGGGTCTAAAATTCTTTTATCTCTTTCTCGGCCAATCTCATCCTATCTAATCCCGATTTGGATAAAACTAACGCCGGGAAGTTGTTTTTTTAATTTTTTGAATTTTTTTGCTGTTTTTTTTTTAGCAATTTTCTCCCCCGGGTCGAGTATGAGCGGAATTCGGGTCAAAAATTATTTTATCTCTTTCTCGGCCTATCTCATCCTATCTCGTCCCGTTTTTGCTAAAAATAACAACCGAAAGTTGTTTTTTAATTTTTTTTTATTTTTTTGCTATTTTTTTTCGGAATTTTCTCCCCCGGGTCGAGTATGAACGGAATTGCGGTCTAAAATTGTTTTCTCTCTTTCTCGGCCTGCCTAATCCCAATTTGGCTAAAAATAATGCCGAATAGTTGTTCTCTAATTTTTTGAATTTTTTTGCTATTTTTTTTTGTAATTTGCTCCCCCGGGTCGAGTATGAGCGGAATTCGGGTCTAAGATTCTTTTATCTCTTTCTCGGCCTATCTCATCCCGTTTTGGCTAAAAATAACGCCGGAAAGTTGTTTTTTTTAATTTTTTGAATTTTTTTTCTGAATTTTCTCCCTCGGGTCGAGTATGAGCGGAATTCGGGTTTAACATTCGTTTATCTCTTTCTTGGCCTATCTCATCCTATCTAATCCCGTTTTGGCGAAAACTAACACCGGAAAGTTGTTTTTTAATTTTTTGAATTTTTTTGCAGTTTTTTTTCGGAATTTTCTCCCCCGCGTCGGGTATGAGCGGAATTCGGGTCTAAAATTCTTTTATCTCTTTCTCGGCCTATCTCATCCAATCTCATCCCCATTTTCGCTAAAAATAACGCCGGAAAGTTGTTTTTTTAATTTTTTGATTTTTTTTTTGAATTTTTTTTCTGAATTTTCTCCCCCGGGTCGAGTATGAGCGGAATTCGGGTTTAACATTCTTTAATCTCTTTCTTGGCCTATCTCATCCTATCTAATCCCTTTTTGGCTAAAACTAACGCCGGGAAGTTGTTTTTTAATTTTTTGAATTTTTTCGCTGTTTTTTTTTTTTTGCAATTTTCTCCCCCGGGTCGAGTATGAGTGGAATTCGGGTCAAAAATTATTTTATCTCTTTCTCGGCCTATCTCATCGTATCTCGTCCCGTTTTTGCTAAAAATAACAACCGAAAGTTGTTTTTTTAATTTTTTTGAATTTTTTTGCTATTTCTTTTCGGAATTTTCTCCCCCGGGTCGAGTATGAACAGAATTGGGGTTTAAAATTGTTTTCTCTCTTTCTCGGCCTGTCTCATCCCAATTTGGCTAAAAATAATGCGGAATAGTTGTTCTCTAATTTTTTTGAATTTTTTTGCTATTTTTTTTTGTAATTTGCTCCCCCGGGTCGAGTATGGGCGGAATTCGGGTCTAAAATTCTTCATCACTTTCTCGGCCTATGTAGTCCTATCTAATCCCGTTTTGGCTAAAAATAACGCCGGAAAGTTGTTTTTTTTAATTTTTTGAATTTTTTTTCTGAATTTTCTCCCCCAGGTCGAGTATGAGCGGAATTCGGGTTTAACATTTGTTTATCTTTCTTGGCCTATCTCATCCTATCTAATCCCGTTTTGCCTAAAACTAACACCGGGAAGTTTTTTTTTAATTTTTTTGCTGTTTTTTTTTTGCAATTTTCTCCCCCAGGTCGAGTATAAGCGGAATTCGGGTTTAAAATTATTTTATCTCTTTCTCGGCCTATCTCATCGTATCTCGTCCCGTTTTTGCTAAAAATAACAACCGAATGTTGTTTTTTTTTTTAATTTTTTAGAATTTTTTGCTATTTTTTTTCGGAATTTTCTCCCCCGGGTCGAGTATGAGCGGAATTGCGGTCTAAAATTGTTTTCTCTCTTTCTCGGCCTGTCTAATCCCAATTTGGCTAAAAATAATGCCGAATAGTTGTTCTCTAATTTTTTGAATTTTTTTTGCTATTTTTTTTTGTAATTTGCTCCCCCGGGTCGAGTTTGAGTGGAATTCGGGTCTAAAATTCTTTTA
Source organism: Quercus alba (assembly GCA_036321655.1). NCBI lineage: Eukaryota > Viridiplantae > Streptophyta > Magnoliopsida > Fagales > Fagaceae > Quercus > Quercus alba. Next base: position 29,795 of record JAYJMT010000217.1, read on the forward strand.
TCTCTTTATCGGCCTATCTCATCCCGTTTTGGCTAAAAATAACGCAAGAAAGTTGTTTTTTTAATTTTTTGATTTTTTTTTTGAATTTTTTTTGAAAATTTTCTCCCCCGGGTCGAGTATGAGCAGAATTCGGGTTGAACATTCTTTAATCTCTTTCTTGGCCTATCTCAGCCTATCTAGTCCCTTCTAAATCTAACGCCGGGAAGTTGTTTTTCAATTTTTTGAATTTTTTTGCAGTTTTTTTTCGGAATTTTCTCCCCTGCGTCGGGTATGAGCGGAATTCGGGTCTAAAATTCTTTTATCTCTTTCTCGACCTATCTCATCCTATCTCATCCCGTTTTCGCTAAAAATAACGCCGGAAAGTTGTTTTTTTAATTTTTTGAAGTTTTTTTTTGAATTTTTTTTCTAAATTTTCTCCCCCGGTCGAGTATGAGCGGAAATCGGGTTTAACATTTGTTTATCTCTTTCTTGGCCTATATGATCCTATCTAATCCCGTTTTGGCTAAAACTAACACCGGAAAGTTGTTTTTTAATTTTTTGAGTTTTTTCCCAGTTTTTTTTCGTAATTTTCTCCCCCGGGTCGAGTATGAGCGGAATTGGGGTCTAAAATTCTTCTCTCTTTCTCCGCCTGTCTCATCCCGATTTGGCTAAAAATAATGCCGAATAGTTATTCTCTAATTTTTAGAATTTTTTTGCTATTTTTTTTTTTGTAATTTGCTCCCCCGGGTCGAGTATGAGCGGAATTCGGGTCTAAAATTCTTTTATCTCTTTCTCGGCCTATCTCAGCCTATCTCATTCCGTTTTCGCTAAAAATAACGCCGGAAAGTTGTTTTTTTAATTTTTTGAATTTTTTTTCTGAATTTTCTCCCCCGGGTCGACTATGAGCGGAATTCGGGGTTTAACATTCTTTTATCTCTTTCTTGGCCTATCTCATCCTATCTAATCCCGTTTTGGCTAAAACTAACGCCGGGAAGTTGTTTTTTAATTTTTTGAATTTTTTTGCTGTTTTTTTTTTTACCAATTTTCTCCCCTGGGTCGAGTATGAGCGGAATTCGGGTCAAAAATTATTTTATCTCTTTCTCGGCCTATCTCATCCTATCTCGTCCCGTTCTTGCTAAAAATAACACCGGAAAGTTGTTTTTAAATTTTTTGAATTTTTTTGCATTATCTTTCGGAATTTTCACCCCGGGTCGAGTATGAGCGGAATTCTGGTCTAAAATTCTTTCATCTCTTTCTTGGCCGATCTCAACCCATCTAATCCCGTTTTTGCTAAAACTAACGCCGGAAAGTTTTTTTTTAATTTTTTGAAGTTTTTTTTGAATTTTTTTTCTAAATTTTCTCCCCTGGGTCGAGTATGAGCGGAATTCGGGTTTAACATTTGTTTATCTCTTTCTTGTCCTATATCATCCTATCTAATCCCGTTTTGGCTAAAACTAACACCGGAAAGTTGGTTTTTTAATTTTTTGAGTTTTTTTCCAGTTTTTTTTCGTAATTTTCTCCCCCGCGTCGAGTATGAGCGGAATTGGGGTTCTAAAATTCTTTTCTCTCTTTCTCCGCCTGTCTCATCCCGATTTGGCTAAAAATAATGCCGAATAGTTGTTCTCTAATTTTTAGAATTTTTTTGCTATTTTTTTTTTGTAATTTGCTCCCCCGGGTCGAGTATGAGCGGAATTCGGGTCTAAAATTCTTTTATCTCTTTCTCGGCCTTTCTCAGCCTATCTCATTCCGTTTTCGCAAAAAATACCGCCGGAAAGTTGGTTTTTTAATTTTTTGAATTTTTTTTCTGAATTTTCTCCCCCGCGTCGACTATGAGCGGAATTCGGGTTTAACACTCTTTTATCTCTTTCTTGGCCTATCTCATCCTATCTAATCCCGTTTTGGCTAAAACTAACGCCGGGAAGTTGTTTTTTAATTTTTTGAATTTTTTTGCTGTTTTTTTTTTAGCAATTTTCTCCCCTGGGTCGAGTATGAGCGGAATTCGGGTCAAAAATTATTTTATCTCTTTCTCGGCGTATCTCATCCTATCTTGTCCCGTTCTTGCTAAAAATAACACCGGAAAGTTGTTTTTAAATTTTTTGAATTTTTTTGCATTATCTTTCGGAATTTTCACCCCCGGGTCGAGTATGAGCGGAATTCAGGTCTAAAATTCTTTCATCTCTTTCTTGGCCGATCTCATCCTATCTAATCCCGTTTTGGCTAAAACTAACGCCGGGAAGTTGTTTTTTTAATTTTTTGAATTTTTTTGCTGTTTTTTTTTAGCAATTTTCTCCCCCGGGTCTAGTATGAGCGAAATTCGGGTCAAAAATTATTTTATCTCTTTCTCGGCCTATCTCATCCTATCTCATCCCGTTTTTGCTAAAAATAACAACCGAAAGTTGTTTTTTAATTTTTTTGAATTTTTTTGCTATTTTTTTTCGGAATTTTCTCCCCCGGGTCGAGTATGAACGGAATTGTGGTCTAAAATTGTTTTCTCTCTTTCTCGGCCTGTCTACTCCCAATTTGGCTAAAAATAATGCCGAATAGTTGTTCTCTAATTTTTTTGAATTTTTTTGCTATTTTTTTTTTTGTAATTTGCTCCCCCGGGTTGAGTATGAGCGGAATTCGGGTGGAAAAATTATTTTATCTCTTTCTCGGCCTATCTCATCCTATCTCATCCCGTTTTGGCTAAAAATAACGCCGGGAAAGTTGTTTTTTTTAATTTTTTGAATTTTTTTTTAAAATTTTTTCTGAATTTTCTCCCTCGGGTCGGGTATGAGCGGAATTCGGGTTTAACATTCGTTTATCTCTTTCTTGGCCTATCTCATCCTATCTAATCCCGTTTTGGCGAAAACTAACACCGGAAACTTGTTTTTTAATTTTTTGAATTTTTTTGCAGTTTTTTTTTTCGTTATTTTCTCCCCCGCGTCGGGTATGGCGGAATTGGGGTCTAAAATTCTTTTATCTCTTTCTCACCCTATCACATCGTTTTCGCTAAAAATAACACCGGAAAGTTGTTTTTTCAATTTTTTGAATTTTTTTTCAATTTTTTTTCTGAATTTTCTCCCCCGGGTCGAGTATGAGCGGAATTCGGGTTTTAAAATTCTTTAATCTCTTTCTTGGCCTATCTCATCCTATCTAATCCCTTTTTGGCTAAAACTATCACCGGGAAGTTGTTTTTTCAATTTTTTGAATTTTTTCGATGTTTTTTTTTTTTGCAATTTTCTCCCCCGGGTCGAGTATGAGCGGAATTCGGGTCAAAAAATTATTTTATCTCTTTCTCGGCCTATCTCATCCTATCTCGTCCCGTTTTTGCTAAAAATAACAACCGAAAGTTGTTTTTTGAATTTTTTTGCTATTTTTTTTCGGAATTTCTCCCCCGAGTCGAGTATGAGCGGAATTGGGGTCTAAAATTGTTTTCTCTCTTTCTCGGCCTGTCTCATCCCAATTTAGCTAAAAATAATGACGAATAGTTGTTCTCTAATTTTTTGAATTTTTTTGCTATTTTTTTTTTTGTAATTTGCTTCCCCGGGTCGAGTATGAGCGGAATTCCGGTCTAAAATTTTTCATCTCTTTCTCGCCTATGTCATCCTATCTCATCCCGTTTTGGCTAAAAATAACGCCGGAAAGTTGTTTTTTTAATTTTTTGAAGTTTTTTTTTGATTTTTTTTCTAAATTTTCTCCCCCGGGTCGAGTATGAGCGGAATTTGGGTTTAACATTTGTTTATCTCTTTCTTGGCCTATATCATCCTATCTAATCCCGTTTTGGCTAAAACTAACACCGGAAAGTTGTTTTTTAATTTTTTGAGTTTTTTCCCAGTTTTTTTTCGTAATTTTCTCCCCCGGGTCGAGTATGAGCGGAATTGGGGTCTAAAATTCTTTTCTCTCTTTCTCCGCCTGTCTCATCCCGATTTGGCTAAAAATAATGCCGAATAGTTATTCTCTAATTTTTAGAATTTTTTTTGCTATTTTTTTTTTGTAATTTGCTCCCCCCGGGTCGAGTATGAGCGGAATTCGGGTCTAAAATTCTTTTATCTCTTTCTCGGCCTATCTCAGCCTATCTCATTCCGTTTTCGCTAAAAATAATGCCGGAAAGTTGTTTTTTTTACTTTTTTGAATTTTTTTTTGAATTTTCTCCCCTGGGTCGACTATGAGCGGAATTCGTGTTTAACATTCTTTTATCTCTTTCTTGGCCTATCTCATCCTATCTAATCCCGTTTTGGCTAAAACTAACACTGAAAAGTTGTTTTTTAATTTTTTGAGTTTTTTTCCAGTTTTTTTTCGTAATTTTCTCCCCCGCGTCGAGTATGAGCGGAATTGGGGTCTAAAATTCTTTTCTCTCTTTCTCCGCCTGTCTCATCCCGATTTGGCTAAAAATAATGCCGAATAGTTGTTCTCTAATTTTTAGAATTTTTTTGCTATTTTTTTTTTGTAATTTCCTCCCCCGGGTCGAGTATGAGCGGAATTCGGGTCTAAAATTCTTTTATCTCTTTCTCGGCCTATCTCAGCCTATCTCATTCCATTTTCGCAAAAAATAACGCCGGAAAGTTGGTTTTTTAATTTTTTGAATTTTTTTTCTGAATTTTCTCCCCCGGGTCGACTATGAGCGGAATTCGGGTTTAACACTCTTTTATCTCTTTCTTGGCCTATCTCATCCTATCTAATCTCGTTTTGGCTAAAACTAACGCCGGGAAGTTGTTTTTTAATTTTTTGAATTTTTTTGCTGTTTTTTTTTTACCAATTTTCTCCCCTGGGTCGAGTATGAGCGGAATTCGGGTCAAAAATTATTTTATCTCTTTCTCGGCGTATCTCATCCTATCTCGTCCCGTTCTTGCTAAAAATAACACCGGAAAGTTGTTTTTAAATTTTTTGAATTTTTTTGCATTATCTTTCGGAATTTTCACCCCCGGGTCAAGTATGAGCGGAATTCAGGTCTAAAATTCTTTCATCTCTTTCTTGGCCGATCTCATCCTATCTAATCCCGTTTTTGCTAAAACTAACGCCGGGAAGTTGTTTTTTTAATTTTTTGAATTTTTTTGCTGTTTTTTTTTAGCAATTTTCTCCCCCGGGTCGAGTATGAGCGGAATTCGGGTCAAAAATTATTTTATCTCTTTCTCGGTCTATCTCATCCTATCTCGTCCCGTTTTTGCTAAAAATAACAACCGAAAGTTGTTTTTTAATTTTTTTGAATTTTTTTGCTATTTTTTTTCGGAATTTTCTCCCCCGGGTTGAGTATGAACGGAATTGGGGTCTAAAATTGTTTTCTCTCTTTCTCGGCCAGTCTACTCCCAATTTGGCTAAAAATAATGCCGAATAGTTGTTCGCTAATTTTTTGAATTTTTTTGCTATTTTTTTTTTGTAATTTGCTCCCCCGGGTTGAGTATGAGCGGAATTCGGGTCAAAAATTATTTTATCTCTTTCTCGGCCTATCTAATCCTATCTCATCCCATTTTGGCTAAAAATAACGCCGGAAAGTTGTTTTTTTAATTTTTTGAATTTTTTTTCTGAATTTTCTCCCTCGGGTCGAGTATGAGCGGAATTCGGGTTTAACATTCGTTTAATCTCTTTCTTGACCTATCTCATCCTATCAATCCCTTTTTGGCTAAAACTGATGCCGGGAAGTTGTTTTTCAATTTTTTGAATTTTTTCGCTGTTTTTTTTTTGCAATTTTCTCCCCCGGGTCGAGTATGAGCGGAATTCGGGTCAAAAATTATTTTATCTCCTTCTCGGCCTATCTCATCCTATCTCGTCCCGTTTTTGCTAAAAATAACAACCGAAATTTGTTTTTTAATTTTTTTGAATTTTTTTGCTATTTTTTTTCGGAATTTTCTCCCTCGGGTCGAGTATGAGCGGAATTGGGGTCTAAAATTGTTTTCTCTCCTTCTCGGCCTGTCTCATCCCAATTTGGCTAAAAATAATGCCGAATAGTTGTTCTCTAATTTTTTGAATTTTTTTGCTATTTGTTTTTGTAATTTGCTCCCCCGGGTCTAGTATGAGCGGAATTCGGGTCTAAAATTATTTTATCTCTTTCTCGGCCTATCTCATCCTATCTCATCCCGTTTTCGCTAAAAATAACGCCGGAAAGTTGTTTTTTAACTTTTTTGACTTTTTTTTTCTGAATTTTCTACCCCGGGTCGAGTATGAGCGGAATTCGGGTTTAACATTCTTTAATATCTTTCTTGGCCTATCTCATCCTATCTAATCCCTTTTTGGCTAAAACTAACGCCGGGAAGTTGTTTTTCAATTTTTTGAATTTTTTCGCTGTTTTTTTTTTTTTGCAGTTTTCTCCCCCGGGTCGAGTATGTGCGGAATTCGGGTCAAAAATTATTTTATCTCTTTCTCGGCCTATCTAATCCTATCTCATCCCGTTTTGGCTAAAAATAACGCCGGAAAGTTGTTTTTTTAATTTTTTGAATTTTTTTTCTGAATTTTCTCCCCCGGGTCTACTATGAGCAGAATTCGGGTTTAACATTCTTTTATCTCTTTCTTGGCCTATCTCATCCTATCTAATCCCGTTTTGGCTAAAACTAACGCCGGGAAGTTGTTTTTTAATTTTTTGAATTTTTTTGCTTTTTTTTTTTTACCAATTTTCTCCCCTGGGTCGAGTATGAGCGGAATTCGGGTCAAAAATTATTTTATCTCTTTCTCGGCCTATCTCATCCTATCTCGTCCCGTTCTTGCTAAAAATAACACCGGAAAGTTGTTTTTAAATTTTTTGAATTTTTTTGCATTATCTTTCGGAATTTTCGCCCCCGGGTCGAGTATGAGCAGAATTCTGGTCTAAAATTCTTTCATCTCTTTCTTGGCCGATCTCAACCTATCTAATCCCGTTTTGGCTAAAACTAACGTCGGGAAGTAGTTTTTTTTAATTTTTTGAATTTTTTTGCTGTTTTTTTTTTAGCAGTTTTCTCCCCCGGGTCGAGTATGAGCGGAATTCGGGTCAAAAATTATTTTATCTCTTTCTCGGCCTATCTCATCCAATCTCATCCCGTTTTTGCTAAAAATAACAACCGAAAGTTGTTTTTTAATTTTTTTGAATTTTTTTTGCTATTTTTTTTCGGAATTTTCTCCCCCGGGTCGAGTATGAACGGAATTGGGGTCTAAAATTGTTTTCTCTCTTTCTCGGCCTGTCTAATCCCAATTTGGCTAAAAATAATGCCGAATAGTTGTTCTCTAATTTTTTGAATTTTTTTGCTATTTTTTTTTTTGTAATTTGCTCCCCCGGGTCGAGTATGAGCGGAATTCGGGGTCTAAAATTCTTTTATCTCTTTCTCGGCCTATCTCATCCATTCTCATCCCGTTTTGGCTAAAAATAACGCCGGAAAGTTGTTTTTTTTAATTTTTTGAATTTTTTTTTGAATTTTTTTTCTGAATTCTCTCCCTCGGGTCGAGTATGAGCGGAATTCGGGTTTAACATTCGTTTAATCTCTTTCTTGGCCTATCTCATCCTATCTAATCCCTTTTTGGCTAAAACTAATGCCGGGAAGTTGTTTTTCAATTTTTTGAATTTTTTCGCTGTTTTTTTTTTGCAATTTTCTCCCCCGGGTCGAGTATGAGCAGAATTCGGGTCAAAAATTATTTTATCTCCTTCTCGGCCTATCTCATCCTATCTCGTCCCGTTTTTGCTAAAAATAACAACCGAAATTTTTTTTTAAATTTTTTTGAATTTTTTTGCTATTTTTTTTCGGAATTTTCTCCCTCGGGTCGAGTATGAGCGGAATTGGGGTCTAAAATTGTTTTCTCTCTTTCTCGGCCTGTCTCATCCCAATTTGGCTAAAAATAATGCCGAATAGTTGTTCTCTAATTTTTTGAATTTTTTTGCTATTTTTTTTTGGAATTTGCTCCCCCGGGTCGAGTATGAGCGGAATTCGGGTCTAAATTTCTTTTATCTCTTTCTCGGCCTATCTCATCCTATCTCATCCCGTTTTGGCTAAAATAACGCCGGAAAGTTGTTTTTTTACTTTTTTGAATTTTTTTTCAATTTTTTTTCTGAATTTTCTCCCTCGGGTCGAGTATGAGCGGAATTCGGGTTTAACATTCGTTTATCTCTTTCTTGGCCTATCTCATCCTATCTAATCCCGTTTTGGCGAAAACTAACTCCGGAAAGTTGTTTTTTCAATTTTTTGAATGTTTTTGCAGTTTTTTTTCGGAATTTTCTCCCCGCGTCGGGTATGAGCGGAATTCGGGTCTAAAATTCTTTTGTCTCTTTCTCGGCCTATATCATCCTATCTCATCCCTTTTTCGCTAAAAATAACGCCGGAAAGTTGTTTTTTTAATTTTTTGAATTTTTTTTGAATTTTTTTTCTGAATTTTCTCCCCCGGGTCGAGTATGAGCGGAATTCGGGTTTAACATTCTTTAATCTCTTTCTTGGCCTATCTCATCCTATCTAATCTCTTTTTGGCTAAAACTAACGCCGGGAAGTTGTTTTTCAATTTTTTGAATTTTTTCGCTGTTTTTTTTTTTGCAATTTTCTCCCCGGGTCGAGTATGAGCGGAATTCGGGTCAAAAATTATTTTATCTCCTTCTCGCCTATCTCATCCTATCATGTCCCGTTTTTGCTAAAAATAACAACCGAAATTTGTTTTTTAATTTTTTGAATTTTTTTGCAATTTTTTTTCGGAATTTTCTCCCCCGGGTCGAGTATGAGCGGAATTGGGGGTCTGAAATTGTTTTCTCTCTTTCTCGGCCTGTCTCATCCCAATTTGGCTAAAAATAATGCCGAATAGTTGTTCTCTAGTTTTTTTGAATTTTTTTGCTTTTTTTCT
>JAYJMT010000218.1:0-38400 GCA_036321655.1 Quercus alba
GTGTGATGACGTGTGATGACGTGTGATGACGTGTGATGACGTGTGATGACGTGTGATGACGTGTGATGACGTGTGATGACGTGTAATGACGTGTGATGACGTGTGATGACGTGTGATGACGTGTGATGACGTGTGATGACGTGTGATGACGTGTGATGACGTGTGATGACGTGTGATGACGTGTGATGACGTGTGATGACGTGTGACAAGTGACGTGTGACGTGTGACGTGTGACGAGTGACGAGTGACGAGTGACGAGTGACGAGTGACGAGTGACGAGTGACGAGTGACGAGTGACGAGTGACGAGTGACGAGTGACGAGTGACGAGTGACGAGTTACGTGTGACGTGTGACGTGTGACGTGTGACGTGTGACGTGTGACGTGTGATGACGTGTGATGACGTGTGATGACGTGTGATGACGTGTGATGACGTGTGATGACGTGTGATGACGTGTGATGACGTGTGATGACGTGTGATGACGTGTGATGACGTGTGATAACGTGTGATGACGTGTGATGACGTGTGATGACGTGTGATGACGTGTGACGTGTAACGTCTGATGACGTGTGATGACGTGTGATGACGTGTGATGACGTGTGATGACGTGTGACGTGTGACGTGTGATGACGTGTGATGACGTGTGATGACGTGTGATGACGTGTGATGACGTGTGATGACGTGTGATGACGTGTGATGACGTGTGATGACGTGTGATGACGTGTGATGAGTGACGTGTGATGACGTGTGATGACGTGTGATGACGTGTGATGACGTGTGATGACGTGTGACGTGTAACGTCTGTGACGTGTGACATGTAACGTCTGATGACGTGTGATGACGTGTGATGACGTGTGATGACGTGTGATGACGTGTGACGTGTGACGTGTGATGACGTGTGATGACGTGTGATGACGTGTGATGACGTGTGATGACGTGTGATGACGTGTGATGACGTGTGATGACGTGTGATGACGTGTGATGACGTGTGATGACGTGTAATGACGTGTGATGACGTGTGATGACGTGTGATGACGTGTGATGACGTGTGATGACGTGTGATGACGTGTGATGACGTGTGATGACGTGTGATGACGTGTGATGACGTGTGATGACGTGTGACAAGTGACGTGTGACGTGTGACGTGTGACGAGTGACGAGTGACGAGTGACGAGTGACGAGTGACGAGTGACGAGTGACGAGTGACGAGTGACGAGTGACGAGTGACGAGTGACGAGTGACGAGTTACGTGTGACGTGTGACGTGTGACGTGTGACGTGTGACGTGTGATGACGTGTGATGACGTGTGATGACGTGTGATGACGTGTGATGACGTGTGATGACGTGTGATGACGTGTGATGACGTGTGATGACGTGTGATGACGTGTGATGACGTGTGATGACGTGTGATGACGTGTGATGACGTGTGATGACGTGTGATGACGTGTGATGACGTGTGATGACGTGTGATGACGTGTGACGTGTAACGTCTGTGACGTGTGACATGTAACGTCTGATGACGTGTGATGACGTGTGATGACGTGTGATGACGTGTGACGTGTGACGTGTGATGACGTGTGATGACGTGTGATGACGTGTGATGACGTGTGATGACGTGTGATGACGTGTGATGACGTTTGATGACGTGTGATGACGTGTGATGACGTGTGATGACGTGTGATGACGTGTGATGACGTGTGATGACATGTGATGACGTGTGATGACGTGTGATGACGTGTGACGTGTAACGTCTGTGACGTGTGATGACGTGTGATGACGTGTGATGACGTGTGATGACGTGTGATGACGTGTGACGTGTGACGTGTGATGACGTGTGATGACGTGTGATGACGTGTGATGACGTGTGATGACGTGTGATGACGTGTGATGACGTGTGATGACGTGTGATGACGTGTGATGACGTGTGATGACGTGTGATGACGTGTGATGACGTGTGATGACGTGTGATGACGTGTAATGACGTGTGATGACGTGTGATGACGTGTGATGACGTGTGATGACGTGTGATGACGTGTGATGACGTGTGATGACGTGTGATGACGTGTGATGACGTGTGATGACGTGTGACAAGTGACGTGTGACGTGTGACGTGTGACGAGTGACGAGTGACGAGTGACGAGTGACGAGTGACGAGTGACGAGTGACGAGTGACGAGTGACGAGTGACGAGTGACGAGTGACGAGTGACGAGTTACGTGTGACGTGTGACGTGTGACGTGTGACGTGTGACGTGTGATGACGTGTGATGACGTGTGATGACGTGTGATGACGTGTGATGACGTGTGATGACGTGTGATGACGTGTGATGACGTGTGATGACGTGTGATGACGTGTGATGACGTGTGATGACGTGTGATGACGTGTGATGACGTGTGATGACGTGTGATGACGTGTGATGACGTGTGATGACGTGTAATGACGTGTGACGAGTGACGTGTGACGTGTGACGAGTGACGAGTGACGAGTGACGAGTGACGAGTGACGAGTGACGAGTGACGAGTGACGAGTGACGAGTGACGAGTGACGAGTGACGAGTTACGTGTGACGTGTGACGTGTGACGTGTGACGTGTGACGTGTGACGTGTGATGACGTGTGATGACGTGGTGATGACGTGTGATGACGTGTGATGACGTGTGATGACGTGTGATGACGTGTGATGACGTGTGATGACGTGTGATGACGTGTGATGACGTGTGATGACGTGTGACGTGTAACGTGTGATGACGTGTGATGACGTGCGATGACGTGTGATGACGTGTGATGACGTGTGATGACGTGTGACGTGTGACGTGTGATGACGTGTGATGACGTGTGATGACGTGTGATGACGTGTGATGACGTGTGATGACGTGTGATGACGTGTGATGACGTGTGATGACGTGTGATGACGTGTGATGACGTGTCATGACGTGTGATGACTTGTGATGACGTGTAATGACGTGTGATGATGTGTGACGTGTGACATGTGACGTGTGACGTGTGACGTGTGACGCGTGACGAGTGACGAGTGACGAGTGACGAGTGACGAGTGACGAGTGACGAGTGACGAGTGACGAGTGACGTGTGACGTGTGACGTGTGACGTGGGACGTGTGATGACGTGTGATGACGTGTGATGACGTGTGATTACGTGTGATGACGTGTGATGACGTGTGATGACGTGTGATGACGTGTGATGACTTGTGATGACGTGTGATGACGTGTGATGACGTGTGATGACGTGTGATGACGTGTGATGACGTGTGATGACGTGTGACGAGTGACGTGTGACGTGTGACGAGTGACGAGTGACGAGTGACGTGTGACGAGTGACGAGTGACGAGTGACGAGTGACGAGTGACGTGTGACGTGTGACGTGTGACGTGTGACGTGTGATAACGTGTGATGACTCGTGATGACGTGTGATGACGTGTGATGACGTGTGATGACGTGTGATGACGTGTGATGACTTGTGATGACGTGTGATGACGTGTGATGACGTGTGATGACTTGTGATGACGTGTGATGACGTGTGATGACGTGTGATGACTCGTGATGACGTGTGATGACGTGTGATGACGTGTGATGACGTGTGATGACTTGTGATGACGTGTGATGACGTGTGATGACTTGTGATGACGTGTGATGACGTGTGATGACGTGTGATGACGTATGATGACGTGTGATGACGTGTGATGACGTGTGATGACGTGTGATGACGTGTGACGTGTGACGTGTGACGAGTGACGAGTGACGAGTGACGAGTGACGTGTGACGTGTGACGTATGACGTGAGATGACGTGTGATGACGTGTGACGTGTGACGTGTGATGACGTGTGATGACGTGTGATGACGTGAGATGACGTGTGATGACGTGTGATTACTTGAGATGACGTGTGATGACGTGTGATGACGTGTGATGACGTGTGATGACGTGTAATGACGTGTGATGATGTGTGACGTGTGACATGTGACGTGTGACGTGTGACGTGTGACGCGTGACGAGTGACGAGTGACGAGTGACGAGTGACGAGTGACGAGTGACGAGTGACGAGTGACGAGTGACGTGTGACGTGTGACGTGTGACGTGGGACGTGTGATGACGTGTGATGACGTGTGATGACGTGTGATGACGTGTGATTACGTGTGATGACGTGTGATGACGTGTGATGACGTGTGATGACGTGTGATGACGTGTGATGACGTGTGATGACGTGTGATGACGTGTGATGACGTGTGATGACGTGTGATGACGTGTGACGTGTGAAGACGTGTGATGACGTGTGATGACGTGTAATGACGTGTGATGACGTGTGATGACGTGTGATGACGTGTGATGACGTGTGACGTGTGATGACGTGTGATGACGTGTGATGACGTGTGATGAAGTGTGATGACGGGTGATTACGTGTGTTGACGTGTGATGACGTGTGAAGACGTGTGATGACGTGTGATGACGTGTGATGACGTGTGATGACGTGTGACGTGTGACGTGTGATGACGTGTGACGTGTGACGTGTGATAACGTGTGATGACGTGTGATGACGTGTGATGACGTGTGATGACGTGTGATGACGTGTGATGATGTGTGACGTGTGACGTGTGACGTGTGACGTGTGACGTGTGACGAGTGACGAGTGACGAGTGACGAGTGACGAGTGACGAGTGACGAGTGACGAGTGACGAGTGACGAGTGACGTGTGACGTGTGACGTGTGACGTGTGACGTGTAACGTGTGACGTGTGATGACGTGTGATGACGTGTGATGACGTGTGATGACGTGTGATGACGTGTGATGACGTGTGATGACGTGTGACGAGAGACGAGTGACGAGTGACGAGTGACGAGTGACGAGTGACGAGTGACGAGTGACGTGTGACGTGTGACGTGTGACGTGTGACGTGTGACGTGTGACGTGTGATGACGTGTGATGACGTGTGATGACGTGTGATGACGTGTGATGACGTGTGATGACGTGTGATTACGAGTGATGACGTGTGATGACGTGTGATGACGTGTGATGACGTGTGATGACGTGTGATGACGTGTGATGACGTGTGACGTGTGATGACGTGTGATGACGTGTGATGACGTGTGATGACGAGTAATTACGTGTGATGACGTGTGATGACGTGTGATGACGTGTGATGACGTGTGATGACGTGTGATGACGTGTGATGACGTGTGATGACGTGTGATGACGTGTGATGACGTGTGATGACGTGTGATGACGTGTGACGTGTGACGTGTGACGTGTGACGAGTGACGAGTGACGAGTGACGAGTGACGAGTGACGTGTGACGTGTGACGTGTGACGTGTGACGTGTGACGTGTGACGTGTAATGACGTGTGATGACTCGTGATGACGTGTGATGACGTGTGATGACGTGTGATGACGTGTGATGACGTGTGATGACGTTTGATGACGTGTGATGACGTGTGATGACGTATGATGACGTGTGATGACGTGTGATGACGTGTGATGACGTGTGATGACGTGTGACGTGTGACGTGTGATGACGTGTGATGACGTGTGATGACGTGTGATGACGTGTGTTGACGTGTGATGACGTGTGATGACGTGTGATGACGTGCGATGACGTGTGATGACGTGTGATGACGTGTGATGACGTGTGATGACGTGTGATGACGTGTGATGACGTGCGATGACGTGTGATGACGTGTGATGACGAGTGATAGCGTGTGACGTGTGATGACATGTGATGACGTGTGATGACGTGTGATGACGTCTGATGACGTGTGATGACGTGTGATGACGTGTGATGACGTGTGATGACGTGTGATGACGAGTGATGGCGTGTGATGACGTGTGATGACGTGTAATGACGTGTGACGTGTGATGACGTGTGATGACGTGTGATGACGTGTGATGACGTGTAATGACGTGTGATGACGTGTGATGACGTGTGATGACGTGTGATTACGTGTGATGACGTGTGATGACGTGTGATGACGTGTGATGACGTGTGATGACGTGTGATGTCGTGTAATGACGTGTGATGACGTGTGATGACGTGTGATGACGTGTGATGACGTGTGATGACGTGTGATGACGTGTGATGACGTGTGACGTGTGACGTGTGATGACGTGTGATGACGTGTGATGACGTGTGATGACGTGTGACGAGTGACGAGTGACGAGTGACGAGTGACGAGTGACGAGTGACGAGTGACGAGTGACGAGTGACGAGTGACGAGTGACAAGTTACGTGTGACGTGTGACGTGTGACGTGTGACGTGTGACGTGTGATGACGTGTGATGACGTGTGATGACGTGTGATGACGTGTGATGACGTGTGATGACGTGTGATGACGTGTGATGACGTGTGATGACGTGTGACGTGTAACGTGTGATGACGTGTGATGACGTGTGATGACGTGTGACGTGTGACGTGTGATGACGTGTGACGTGTGATGACGTGTGATGACGTGTGACGTGTGATGACGTGTGATGACGTGTGATGACGTGTGATGACGTGTGATGACGTGTGATGACGTGTGATGACGTGTGATGACGTGTGATGACGTGTGATGACGTGTAATGACGTGTGATGACGTGTGATGACGTGTGATGACGTGTGATGACGTGTGATGACGTGTGATGACGTGTGATGACGTGTGATGACGTGTGACGTGTAACGTGTGATGACGTGTGATGACGTGTGATGACGTGTGATGACGTGTGACGTGTGACGTGTGATGACGTGTGATGACGTGTGATGACGTGTGATGACGTGTGATGACGTGTGATGACGTGTGATGACGTGTGATGACGTGTAATGACGTGTGATGACGTGTGATGACGTGTGATGACGTGTGATGACGTGTGATGACGTGTGATGACGTGTGATGACGTGTGATGACGTGTGATGACGTGTGACGAGTGACGTGTGACGTGTGACGAGTGACGAGTGACGAGTGACGAGTGACGAGTGACGAGTGACGAGTGACGAGTGACGAGTGACGAGTGACGAGTGACGAGTGACGAGTGACGAGTTACGTGTGACGTGTGACGTGTGACGTGTGACGTGTGACGTGTGATGACGTGTGATGACGTGTGATGACGTGTGATGACGTGTGATGACGTGTGATGACGTGTGATGACGTGTGATGACGTGTGATGACGTGTGATGACGTGTGATGACGTGTGATGACGTGTGATGACGTGTGATGACGTGTGATGACGTGTGATGACGTGTGATGACGTGTGATGACGTGTGATGACGTGTGACGTGTAACGTCTGATGACGTGTGATGACGTGTGATGACGTGTGATGACGTGTGATGACGTGTGACGTGTGACGTGTGATGACGTGTGATGACGTGTGATGACGTGTGATGACGTGTGATGACGTGTGATGACGTGTGATGACGTGTGATGACGTGTGATGACGTGTGATGACGTGTGATGACGTGTGATGACGTGTGATGACGTGTGATGACGTGTGATGACGAGTGACGTGTAACGTCTGATGACGTGTGATGACGTGTGATGACGTGTGATGACGTGTGATGACGTGTGATGACGTGTGATGACGTGTGATGACGTGTGATAACGTGTGATGACGTGTGATGACGTGTGATGACGTGTGATGACGTGTGATGACGTGTGATGACGTGTGACGAGTGACGTGTGACGTGTGACGAGTGACGAGTGACGAGTGACGAGTGACGAGTGACGAGTGACGAGTGACGAGTGACGAGTTACGTGTGACGTGTGACGTGTTACGTGTGACGTGTGACGTGTGATGACGTGTGATGACGTGTGATGACGTGTGATGACGTGTGATGACGTGTGATGACGTGTGATGACGTGTGATGACGTGTGATGACGTGTGATGACGTGTGATGACGTGTGATGACGTGTGACGTGTAACGTGTGATGACGTGTGATGACGTGCGATGACGTGTGATGACGTGTGATGACGTGTGACGTGTGACGTGTGATGACGTGTGATGACGTGTGATGACGTGTGATGACGTGTGATGACGTGTGATGACGTGTGATGACGTGTGATGACGTGTGATGACGTGTGATGACGTGTCATGACGTGTGATGACGTGTGATGACGTGTGATGACGTGTGTTTACGTGTGATGACGTGTGATGACGTGTGATGACGTGTGATGACGTGTGACGAGTGACGTGTGACGTGTGACGAGTGACGAGTGACGAGTGACGTGTGACGAGTGACGAGTGACGAGTGACGAGTGACGAGTGACGTGTGACGTGTGACGTGTGACGTGTGACGTGTGATGACGTGTGATGACTCGTGATGACGTGTGATGACGTGTGATGACGTGTGATGACGTGTGATGACGTGTGATGACTTGTGATGACGTGTGATGACGTGTGATGACGTGTGATGACTTGTGATGACGTGTGATGACGTGTGATGACGTGTGATGACTCGTGATGACGTGTGATGACGTGTGATGACGTGTGATGACGTGTGATGACGTGTGATGACTTGTGATGACGTGTGATGACGTATGATGACGTGTGATGACTTGTGATGACGTGTGATGACGTGTGATGACGTGTGATGACGTGTGATGACGTGTGATGACGTGTGATGACGTGTGATGACGTGTAATGACGTGTGACGTGTGACGTGTGATGACGTGTGATGAAGTGTGATGACGTGTGATGACGTGTGATGACGTGTGATGACGTGTGATGACGTGTAATGACGTGTGATGACGTGTGATGACGTGTGATGACGTGTGATGACGTGTGATGACGTGTGATGACGTGTGATGACGTGTGATGACGTGTGATGACGTGTGATGACGTGTGATGACGTGTGACGAGTGACGTGTGACGTGTGACGAGTGACGAGTGACGAGTGACGAGTGACGAGTGACGAGTGACGAGTGACGAGTGACGAGTGACGAGTGACGAGTGACGAGTTACGTGTGACGTGTGACGTGTGACGTGTGACGTGTGACGTGTGATGACGTGTGATGACGTGTGATGACGTGTGATGACGTGTGATGACGTGTGATGACGTGTGATGACGTGTGATGACGTGTGATGACGTGTGATGACGTGTGATGACGTGTGATGACGTGTGAAGTGTAACGTCTGATGACGTGTGATGACGTGTGATGACGTGTGATGACGTGTGAAGACGTGTGATGACGTGTGATGACGTGTGACGTGTGACGTGTGATGACGTGTGATGACGTGTGATGACGTGTGATGACGTGTGATGACGTGTGATGACGTGTGATGACGTGTGATGACGTGTGATGACGTGTGATGACGTGTGATGACGTGTGATGACGTGTGATGACGTGTGATGACGTGTGATGACGTGTGACGTGTAACCTCTGATGACGTGTGATGACGTGTGATGACGTGTGATGACGTGTGATGACGTGTGACGTGTGACGTGTGATGACGTGTGATGACGTGTGATGACGTGTGATGACGTGTGATGACGTGTAATGACGTGTAATGACGTGTGATGACGTGTGATGACGTGTGACGTGTAACGTCTGATGACGTGTGATGACGTGTGATGACGTGTGATGACGTGTGATGACGTGTGATGACGTGTGATGACGTGTGATGACGTGTGATGACGTGTGATGACGTGTGATGACGTGTGATGACGTGTGATGACGTGTGATGACGTGTGATGACGTGTGACGTGTAACCTCTGATGACGTGTGATGACGTGTGATGACGTGTGATGACGTGTGATGACGTGTGACGTGTGACGTGTGATGACGTGTGATGACGTGTGATGACGTGTGATGACGTGTGATGACGTGTGATGACGTGTGATGAAGTGTGATGACGTGTGATGACGTGTGATGACGTGTGATGACGTGTGATGACGTGTGACGTGTAACCTCTGATGACGTGTGATGACGTGTGATGACGTGTGATGACGTGTGACGTGTGACGTGTGATGACGTGTGATGACGTGTGATGACGTGTGATGACGTGTGATGACGTGTGATGACGTGTGATGACGTGTGATGACGTGTGATGACGTGTGATGACGTGTGATGACGTGTGATGACGTGTGATGACGTGTGATGACGTGTAATGACGTGTGATGACGTGTGATGACGTGTGACGTGTAACGTCTGATGACGTGTGATGACGTGTGATGACGTGTGATGACGTGTGATGACGTGTGATGACGTGTGATGACGTGTGATGACGTGTGATGACGTGTGATGACGTGTGATGACGTGTGATGACGTGTGATGACGTGTGATGACGTGTGATGACGTGTGATGACGTGTGACGAGTGACGTGTGAGGTGTGACGAGTGACGAGTGACGAGTGACGAGTGACGAGTGACGAGTGACAAGTTACGTGTGACGTGTGACGTGTGACGTGTGACGTGTGACGTGTGACGTGTGATGACGTGTGATGACGTGTGATGACGTGTGATGACTTGTGATGACGTGTGATGACGTGTGATGACGTGTGATGACGTGTGATGACGTGTGATGACGTGTGATGACGTGTGACGTGTAACGTGTGATGACGTGTGATGACGTGCGATGACGTGTGATGACGTGTGATGACGTGTGACGTGTGACGTGTGATGACGTGTGATGACGTGTGATGACGTGTGATGACGTGTGATGACGTGTGATGACGTGTGATGACGTGTGATGACGTGTGATGACGTGTGATGACGTGTGATGACGTGTGATGACGTGTGATGACGTGTGATGACGTGTGATGACGTGTCATGACGTGTGATGACGTGTGATGACTTGTGATGACGTGTGTTTACGTGTGATGACGTGTGATGACGTGTGATGACGTGTGATGACGTGTGACGAGTGACGTGTGACGTGTGACGAGTGACGAGTGACGAGTGACGTGTGACGAGTGACGAGTGATGAGTGACGAGTGACGTGTGACGTGTGACGTGTGACGTGTGATGACGTGTGATGACTCGTGATGACGTGTGATGACGTGTGATGACGTGTGATGACGTGTGATGACGTGCGATGACGTGTGATGACGTGTGATGACGTGTGATGACGAGTGATGACGTGTGATGACGTGTGATGACGTGCGATGACGTGTGATGACGTGTGATGACGAGTGATGGCGTGTGACGTGTGATGACATGTGATGACGTGTGATGACGTGTGATGACGTCTGATGACGTGTGATGACGTGTGATGACGTGTGATGACGTGTGATGACGTGTGATGACGTGTAATGACGTGTGACGTGTGATGACGTGTGATGACGTGTGATGACGTGTGATGACGTGTGACGTGTGATGACGTGTGATGACGTGTGATGACGTGTGATGACGTGTAATTACGTGTGATGAGACGTGTGATGACGTGTGATGACGTGTGATGACGTGTGATGACGTGTGATGACGTGTGATGACGTGTGATGACGTGTGATGACGTGTGATGACGTGTGATGACGTGTGATGACGTGTGATGACGTGTGATGACGTGTGATGACGTGTGATGACGTGTGATGACGTGTGATGACGTGTGACGTGTAATGTCTGATGACGTGTGATGACGTGTGATGACGTGTGATGACGTGTGATGACGTGTGACGTGTGACGTGTGATGACGTGTGATGACGTGTGATGACGTGTGATGACGTGTGATGACGTGTGATGACGTGTGATGACGTGTGATGACGTGTGATGACGTGTGATGACGTGTGATGACGTGTGATGACGTGTGACGTGTAACGTCTGATGACGTGTGATGACGTGTGATGACGTGTGATGACGTGTGATGACGTGTGACGTGTGACGTGTGACGTGTGATGACGTGTGATGAAGTGTGATGACTTGTGATGACGTGTGATGACGTGTGATGACGTGTGATGACGTGTGATGACGTGTGATGACGTGTGATGACGTGTGATGACGTGTGATGACGTGTATTGACGTGTGATGACGTGTGACGTGTAACGTCTGATGACGTGTGATGACGTGTGATGACGTGTGATGACGTGTGATTACGTGTGACGTGTGACGTGTGATGACGTGTGATGACGTGTGATGACGTGTGATGACGTGTGATGACGTGTGATGACGTGTGATGACGTGTGATGACGTTTGATGACGTGTGATGACGTGTGATGACGTGTGATGACGTGTGATGACGTGTGATGACGTGTGATGACGTGTGATGACGTGTGACGAGTGACGTGTGACGTGTGACGAGTGACGAGTGACGAGTGACGAGTGACGAGTGACGAGTGACGAGTGACGAGTGACGAGTGACGAGTGACGAGTTACGTGTGACGTGTGACGTGTGACGTGTGACGTGTGACGTGTGACGTGTGATGACGTGTGATGACGTGTGATGACGTGTGATGACGTGTGATGACGTGTGATGACGTGTGATGACGTGTGATGACGTGTGATGACGTGTGATGACGTGTGATGACGTGTGATGACGTGTGATGACGTGGTGTATGGACTGGTGTGACGTGTAACGTGTGATGACGTGTGATGACGTGCGATGACGTGTGATGACGTGTGATGACGTGTGACGTGTGACGTGTGATGACGTGTGATGACGTGTGATGACGTGTGATGACGTGTGATGACGTGTGATGACGTGTGATGACGTGTGATGACGTGTGATGACGTGTGATGACGTGTGATGACGTGTGTTTACGTGTGATGACGTGTGATGACGTGTGATGACGTGTGATGACGTGTGATGACGTGTGATGACGTGTGACGAGTGACGTGTGACGTGTGACGAGTGACGAGTGACGAGTGACGTGTGACGAGTGACGAGTGACGAGTGACGAGTGACGAGTGACGTGTGACGTGTGACGTGTGTGACGTGTGACGTGTGATGACGTGTGATGACTCGTGATGACGTGTGATGACGTGTGATGACGTGTGATGACGTGTGATGACTTGTGATGACGTGTGATGACGTGTGATGACGTGTGATGACTTGTGATGACGTGTGATGACGTGTGATGACGTGTGATGACTCGTGATGACGTGTGATGACGTGTGATGACGTGTGATGACGTGTGATGACTTGTGATGACGTGTGATGACGTGTGATGACGTGTGATGACTTGTGATGACGTGTGATGACGTGTGATGACGTGTGATGACGTGTGATGACGTGTGATGACGTGTGATGACGTGTGATGACGTGTGATGACGTGTGACGTGTGACGTGTGACGAGTGACGAGTGACGAGTGACGAGTGACGTGTGACGTGTGACGTATGACGTGTGATGACGTGTGACGTGTGACGTGTGATGACGTGTGATGACGTGTGATGACGTGTGATGACGTGTGATGACGTGTGATTACTTGTGATGACGTGTGATGACGTGTGATGACGTGTGATGACGTGTGATGACGTGTAATGACGTGTGATGATGTGTGACGTGTGACATGTGACGTGTGACGTGTGACGTGTGACGTGTGACGTGTGACGAGTGACGAGTGACGAGTGACGAGTGACGAGTGACGAGTGACGAGTGACGAGTGACGAGTGACGAGTGACGTGTGACGTGTGACGTGTGACGTGTGACGTGTGATGACGTGTGATGACGTGTGATGACGTGTGATGACGTGTGATTACGTGTGATGACGTGTGATGACGTGTGATGACGTGTGATGACGTGTGATGACGTGTGATGACGTGTGATGACGTGTGATGACGTGTGATGACGTGTGATGACGTGTGACGTGTGATGACGTGTGATGACGTGTGATGACGTGTGATGACGTGTAATGACGTGTGATGACGTGTGATGACGTGTGATGACGTGTGATGACGTGTGATGACGTGTGACGTGTGATGACGTGTGATGACGTGTGATGACGTGTGATGAAGTGTGATGACGGGTGATTACGTGTGTTGACGTGTGATGACGTGTGAAGACGTGTGATGACGTACGTGTGACGTGTGACGTGTGATGACGTGTGACGTGTGACGTGTGATAACGTGTGATGACGTGTGATGACGTGTGATGACGTGTGATGAAGTGTGATGCGTGTGATGCCGTGTGATGACGTGTGATGATGTGTGACGTGTGACGTGTGACGTGTGACGTGTGCGTGTGACGTGTGCGGTGACGAGTGACGAGTGACGAGTGACGAGTGACGAGTGACGAGTGACGAGTGACGTGTGAGTGTGACGTGTGACGTGTGACGTGGTACGTGTGACGTGTGATGACGTGTGATGACGTGTGATGACGTGTGATGACGTGTGATGACGTGTGATGACTGTGATGACGTGTGATGACGTGTGATGACGTGTGATGACGTGTGATGACGTGTGACGAGTGACGAGTGACGAGTGACGAGTGACGAGTGACGAGTGACGAGTGACGAGTGACGAGTGACGAGTGACTTGTGACGTGTGACGTGTGACGTGTGACGTGTGACGTGTGATGACGTGTGATGACGTGTGATGACGTGTGATGACGTGTGATGACGTGTGATGACGTGTGATTACGAGTGATGACGTGTGATGACGTGTGATGACGTGTGATGACGTGTGATGACGTGTGATGACGTGTGATGACGTGTGATGACGTGTGACGTGTGATGACGTGTGATGACGTGTGATGACGTGTGATGACGAGTATTTACGTGTGATGACGTGTGATGACGTGTGATGACGTGTGATGACGTGTGATGACGTGTGATGACGTGTGATGACGTGTGATGACGTGTGATGACGTGTGATGACGTGTGATGACGTGTGATGACGTGTAATGACGTGTCACGTGTGATAGGACGTGTGATGACGTGTGATGACGTGTGATGACGTGTGATGACGTGTAATGACGTGTGATGACGTGTGATGACGTGTGATGACGTGTGATTACGTGTGATGACGTGTGATGAGCGTGTGATGACGTGTGATGACGTGTGATGACGTGTGATGACGTGTGATGACGTGTGATGACGTGTGATGACGTGTGATGACGTGTGATGACGTGTGATGACGTGTGATGACGTGTGATGACGTGTGATGACGTGTGACGTGTGACGTGTGATGACGTGTGATGACGTGTGATGACCGTGTGATGGACGTGTGACGAGTGACGAGTGACGAGTGACGAGTGACGAGTGACGAGTGCCGTGTGACGTGTGACGTGTGACGTGTGACGTGTGACGTGTGACGTGTGATGACGTGTGATGACGTGTGATGACGTGTGATGACGTGTGATTACGAGTGATGACGTGTGCTGACGTGTGATGACGTGTGATGCCGTGTGATGACGTGTGATGGACGTGTGACGTGTGATGACGTGTGATGACGTGTGATGACGTGTGATGACGTGTCATTACGTGTGATGACGTGTGATGACGTGTGATGACGTGTGATGGACGTGTGATGACGTGTGATGACGTGTGATGACGTGTGATGACGTGTGATGACGTGTGATGACGTGTGATGACGTGTGATGACGTGTGATGACGTGTGATGACGTGTGATGACGTGTGTGCTGACGTGTGATGACGTGTGATGACGTGTGATGACGTGTGATGACGTGTGATGACGTGTGATGACGTGTGATGACGTGTGTGATGACGTGTGACGTGTGACGTGTGATGACGTGTGATGAAGTGTGATGACGTGTGATGACGTGTGATGACGTGTGATGACGTGTGATGGACGTGTGATGACGTGTGATGACGTGTGATGACGTGTGATGACGTGTGATGACGTGTGATGACGTGTGATGACGTGTGTGATGACGTGTGATGACGTGTGATGACGTGTGATGACGTGTGATGACGTGTTGACGTGTAACGTCTGATGACGTGTGATGACGTGTGATGACGTGTGATGACGTGTGATGACGTGTGAGATGACGTGTGACGTGTGACGTGTGATGACGTGTGATGACGTGTGATGACTTGTGCTGACGTGTGATGACGTGTGATGACGTTGTGATGACGTGTGATGACGTGTGATGACGTGTGATGACGTGTGATGACGTGTGATGACGTGTGATGACGTGTGATGACGTGTGATGACGTGTATTGCGTGTGATGACGTGTGACGTGTAACGTCTGATGACGTGTGATGACGTGTGATGACGTTGTGACGTGTGACGTGTGATGACGTGTGATGGACGTGGATGACGTGTGCTGACGTGTGATGACGTGTGATGACGTGTGATGACGTGTGATGACGTGTGATGACGTGTGATGACGTGTGATGACGTGTCATGACGTGTGATGACGTGTGATGACGTGTGACGAGTGACGTGTGACGTAAGACGAGTGACGAGTGACGAGTGACGTATGACGAGTGACGAGTGACGAGTGACGAGTGACGAGTGACGAGTGACGAGTGACGAGTTACGTGTGACGTGTGACGGGTGACGTGTGACGTGTGACTTGTGATGACGTGTGATGACGTGTGGATGACGTGTGATGACGTCTGATGACGTGTGATGACGTGTGATGACGTGTGATGACGTGTGATGACGTGGATGACGTGTGATGACGTGTGATGACGTGTGATGACGTGTGACGTGTAACGTGTGATGACGTGTGATGACGTGCGATGACGTGTGATGACGTGTGATGACGTGTGACGTGTGACGTGTGATGACGTGTGATGACGTGTGATGACGTGTGATGACGTGTGATGACGTGTGATGACGTGTGATGACGTGTGATGACGTGTGCTGACGTGTGATGACGTGTGATGACGTGTGATGACGTGTAATGACGTGTGATGACGTGTGTTTACGTGTGATGACGTGTGATGACGTGTGATGACGTGTGATGACGTGTGATGACGTGTGACGAGTGACGTGTGACGTGTGACGAGTGACGAGTGACGAGTGACGTGTGACGAGTGACGAGTGACGAGTGACGAGTGACGAGTGACGTGTGACGTGTGACGTGTGACGTGTGACGTGTGATGACGTGTGATGACTCGTGATGACGTGTGATGACGTGTGATGACGTGTGATGACGTGTGATGACGTGTGATGACTTGTTATGACGTGTGATGACGTGAGATGACGTGTGAT
This sequence comes from Quercus alba, assembly GCA_036321655.1. Classification (NCBI taxonomy): domain Eukaryota; kingdom Viridiplantae; phylum Streptophyta; class Magnoliopsida; order Fagales; family Fagaceae; genus Quercus; species Quercus alba. Next base: position 17,030 of record JAYJMT010000218.1, read on the forward strand.
GACTTGTGATGACGTGGTGATGACGTGTGATGACGTGTGATGACTCGTGATGACGTGTGATGACGTGTGATGACGTGTGATGACGTGTGATGACTGTGATGACGTGTGATGACGTGTGATGACGTGTGATGACTTGTGATGACGTGTGATGACGTGTGATGACGTGTGATGACGTGTGATGACGTGTGATGACGTGTGATGACGTGTGATGACGTGTGACGTGTGACGTGTGACGAGTGACGAGTGACGAGTGACGAGTGACGTGTGACGTGTGACGTATGACGTGAGATGACGTGTGATGACGTGTGACGTGTGACGTGTGATGACGTGTGATGACGTGTGATGACGTGTGATGACGTGTGATGACGTGTGATTACTTGTGATGACGTGTGATGACGTGTGATGACGTGTGATGACGTGTAATGACGTGTGATGATGTGTGACGTGATGACATGTGACGTGTGACGTGTGACGTGTGACGTGTGACGAGTGACGAGTGACGAGTGACGAGTGACGAGTGACGAGTGACGAGTGACGAGTGACGAGTGACGTGTGACGTGTGACGTGTGACGTGTGACGTGTGACGTGTGATGCCGTGTGATGACGTGTGATGACGTGTGATGACGTGTGATTACGTGTGATGACGTGTGATGACGTGTGATGACGTGTGATGACGTGTGATGACGTGTGATGACGTGTGATGACGTGTGATGACGTGTGATGACGTGTGATGACGTGTGATGACGTGTGATGACTTGTGATGACGTGTGATGACGTGTGACGTGTGATGACGTGTGATGACGTGTGATGACGTGTGATGACGTGTAATGACGTGTGATGACGTGTGATGACGTGTGATGACGTGTGATGACGTGTGATGACGTGTGACGTGTGATGACGTGTTGATGACGTGTGATGACGTGTGATGAAGTGTGATGACGGGTGATTACGTGTGTTGACGTGTGATGACGTGTGAAGACGTGTGATGACGGTGTGATGACGTGTGATGACGTGTGATGACGTGTGACGTGTGACGTGTGATGACGTGTGACGTGTGACGTGTGATAACGTGTGATGACGTGTGATGACGTGTGATGACGTGTGATGACGTGTGATGACGTGTGATGATGTGTGACGTGTGACGTGTGACGTGTGACGTGTGACGTGTGACGAGTGACGAGTGACGAGTGACGAGTGACGAGTGACGAGTGACGAGTGACGAGTGACGTGTGACGTGTGACGTGTGACGTGTGACGTGTAACGTGTGACGTGTGATGACGTGTGATGACGTGTGATGACGTGTGATGACGTGTGATGACGTGTGATGACGTGTGATGACGTGTGATGACGTGTGATGACGTGTGACGAGTGACGAGTGACGAGTGACGAGTGACGAGTGACGAGTGACGAGTGACGTGTGACGTGTGACGTGTGACGTTGTGACGTGTGACGTGTGACGTGTGATGACGTGTGATGACGTGTGATGACGTGTGATGACGTGTGATGACGTGTGATGACGTGTGATTACGAGTGATGACGTGTGATGACGTGTGATGACGTGTGATGACGTGTGATGACGTGTGATGACGTGTGATGACGTGTGATGACGTGTGACGTGTGATGACGTGTGATGACGTGTGATGACGTGTGATGACGAGTAATTACGTGTGATGACGTGTGATGACGTGTGATGACGTGTGATGACGTGTGATGACGTGTGATGACGTGTGATGACGTGTGATGACGTGTGATGACGTGTGATGACGTGTGATGACGTGTGATGACGTGTGATGACGTGTGATGACGTGTGACGTGTCACGTGTGATGACGTGTGATGTCGTGTGATGACGTGTGATGGACGTGTGATGACGTGTGACGTGTGACGTGTGATGACGTGTGTGATGACGTGTAATGACGTGTGATGACGTGTGATGACGTGTGATGACGTGTGATGACGTGTGTAGATGACGGATGACGTGTGCTGACGTGTGATGACGTGTGATGACGTGTGATGACGTGTGATGACGTGTGATTACGTGTGATGACGTGTGATGACGTGTGATGACGTTGTGATGACGTGTGATGACGTGTGATGACGTGTGATGACGTGTGATGACGTGTGACGAGTGACGTGTGACGTGTGACGAGTGACGAGTGACGAGTGACGAGTGACGAGTGACGAGTGACGAGTGCCGAGTGACGAGTGACGAGTGACGAGTGACGAGTGACGAGTGACGAATTACGTGTGACGTGTGACGTGTGACGTGTGACGTGTGACGTGTGATGACGTGTGATGAGCGTGTGATGACGTGTGATGACGTGTGATGACGTGTGATGACGTGTGATGACGTGTGACGTGTAACGTCTGATGACGTGTGATGACGTGTGATGACGTGTGACGTGTGACGTGTGATGACGTGTGATGACGTGTGATGACGTGTGATGACGTGTGATGACGTGTGATGACGTGTGATGACGTGTGATGACGTGTTGATGACGTGTGATGACGTGTGATGACGTGTGATACGTGTGTGATGACGTGTGACTGACGTGTGATGACGTGTGTGATGACGTGTGATGACGTGTATGACGTGTAATGACGTGTGATGACGTGTGATGACGTGTGATGACGTGTGATGACGTGTGATGACGTGTGACGTGTGACGTGTGACGTGTGACGTGTGACGAGTGACGAGTGACGAGTGACGAGTGACGAGTGACGTGTGACGTGTGACGTGTGACGTGTAATGACGTGTGATGACTCGTGATGACGTGTGATGACGTGTGATGACGTGTGATGACGTGTGATGACGTGTGATGACGTTTGATGACGTGTGATGACGTGTGATGCCGTATGATGACGTGTGATGACGTGTGATGACGTGTGATGACGTGTGATGACGTGTGACGTGTGACGTGTGATGACGTGTGATGACGTGTGATGACGTGTGTTGACGTGTGATGACGTGTGATGACGTGTGATGACGTGCGATGACGTGTGATGACGTGTGATGACGTGTGATGACGTGTGATGACGTGTGATGACGTGTGATGACGTGCGATGACGTGTGATGACGTGTGATGACGAGTGATGGCGTGTGACGTGTGATGACATGTGATGACGTGTGATGACGTGTGATGACGTCTGATGACGTGTGATGACGTGTGATGACGTGTGATGACGTGTGATGACGTGTGATGACGTGTGATGACGTGTGATGACGTGTGATGACGTGTAATGACGTGTGACGTGTGATGACGTGTGATGACGTGTGATGACGTGTGATGACGTGTGATGACGTGTGATGACGTGTACTGACGTGTGATCACGTGTGATGACGTGTGATGACGTGTGATTACGTGTGATGACGTGTGCTGACGTGTGATGACGTGTGATGACGTGTGATGACGTGTGATGACGTGTGATGACGTGTGATGACGTGTGATGACGTGTGATGACGTGTGATGACGTGAGATGACGTGTGATGACGTGTGACGTGTGACGTGTGATGACGTGTGTGGTGACGTGTGATGACGTGTGATGACGTGTGATGACGTGTGATGACGTGTGACGAGTGACGAGTGACGAGTGACGAGTGACGAGTGACGAGTGACGAGTGACGAGTGACGAGTGACGAGTTACGTGTGACGTGTGACGTGTGACGTGTGACGTGTGATGACGTGTGATGACGTGTGATGACGTGTGATGACGTGTGATGACGTGTGATGACGTGTGATGACGTGTGATGACGTGTGATGACGTGTGATGACGTGTAATGACGTGTGATGACGTGTGATGACGTGTGATGACGTGTGACGTGTGATGACGTGTGATGACGTGTGATGACGTGTGATGACGTGTGATGACGTGTGATGACGTGTGATGACGTGTGATGACGTGTGATGACGTGTGATGACGTGTGATGACGTGTAATGACGTGTGATGACGTGTGATGACGTGTGATGACGTGTGATGACGTGTGATGACGTGTGATGACGTGTGATGACGTGTGATGACGTGTGATGACGTGTGATGACGTGTGACGTGTAACGTGTGATGACGTGTGATGACGTGTGATGACGTGTGACGTGTGACGTGTGATGACGTGTGATGACGTGTGATGACGTGTGATGACGTGTGATGACGTGTGATGACGTGTAATGACGTGTGATGACGTGTGATGACGTGTGATGACGTGTGATGACGTGTGATGACGTGTAATGACGTGTGATGACGTGTGATGACGTGTGATGACGTGTGATGACGTGTGATGACGTGTGATGACGTGTGATGACGTGTGATGACGTGTGATGACGTGTGATGACGTGTGATGACGTGTGATGACGTGTGATGACGTGTGACGTGTAACGTGTGATGACGTGTGATGACGTGTGATGACGTGTGATGACGTGTGACGTGTGACGTGTGATGACGTGTGACGTGTGATGACGTGTGATGACGTGTGACGTGTGATGACGTGTGATGACGTGTGATGACGTGTGATGACGTGTGATGACGTGTGATGACGTGTGATGACGTGTAATGACGTGTGATGACGTGTGACGAGTGACGTGTGACGTGTGACGAGTGACGAGTGACGAGTGACGAGTGACGAGTGACGAGTGACGAGTGACGAGTGACGAGTGACGAGTGACGAGTGACGAGTGACGAGTGACGAGTTACGTGTGACGTGTGACGTGTGACGTGTGACGTGTGATGACGTGTGATGACGTGTGATGACGTGTGATGACGTGTGATGACGTGTGATGACGTGTGATGACGTGTGATGACGTGTGATGACGTGTGATGACGTGTGATGACGTGTGATGACGTGTGATGACGTGTGATGACGTGTGATGACGTGTGATGACGTGTGATGACGTGTGATGACGTGTGATGACGTGTGACGTGTAACGTCTGATGACGTGTGATGACGTGTGATGACGTGTGATGACGTGTGACGTGTGACGTGTGATGACGTGTGATGACGTGTGATGACGTGTGATGACGTGTGATGACGTGTGATGACGTGTGATGACGTGTGATGACGTGTGATGACGTGTGATGACGTGTGATGACGTGTGATGACGTGTGATGACGTGTTGATGACGTGTGATGACGTGTGATGACGTGTGATGACGTGGGATGACGTGTGATGACGTGTGATGACGTGTGATGACGTGTGATGACGTGTGATGACGTGTGATGACGTGTGATGACGTGTGATGACGTGTGATGACGTGTGACGTGTAACCTCTGATGACGTGTGATGACGTGTGATGACGTGTGATGACGTGTGACGTGTGACGTGTGATGACGTGTGATGACGTGTGATGACGTGGATGACGTGATGCGTGTGATGACGTGTGATGACGTGTGATGACGTGTGATGACGTGTGATGACGTGTGATGACGTGTGATGACGTGTGATGACGTGTGATGACGTGTGATGACGTGTGATGACGTGTGATGACGTGTGATGACGTGTGATGACGTGTGATGACGTGTGATGACGTGTGATGACGTGTGATGACGTGTGATGACGTGTGATGACGTGTGACGTGTACGGCTGATTACGTGTGATGACGTGTGATGACGTGTGATGACGTGTGATGACGTGTGATGACGTGTGATGACGTGTGATGACGTGTGATGACGTGTGATGACGTGTGATGACGTGTGATGACGTGTGATGACGTGTGATGACGTGTGATGACGTGTGATGACGTGTGATGACGTGTGATGACGTGTGATGACGTGTGATGACGTGTGATGACGTGTGATGACGTGTGATGACGTGTGATGACGTGTGATGACGTGTGACGAGTGACGTGTGACGTGTGACGAGTGACGAGTGACGAGTGACGAGTGACGAGTGACGAGTGACGAGTGACGAGTGACGAGTGACGAGTGACGAGTTACGTGTGACGTGTGACGTGTGACGTGTGACGTGAGACGTGTGCTGACGTGTGATGACGTGTGATGACGTGTGATGACGTGTGATGACGTGTGATGACGTGTGATGACGTGTGATGACGTGTGATGACGTGTGATGACGTTGATGACGTGTGATGACGTGTGATGACGTGTGATGACGTGTGATGACGTGTGATGACGTGTGACGTGTAACGTGTGATGACGTGTGATGACGTGCGATGACGTGTGATGACGTGTGATGACGTGTGACGTGTGACGTGTGATGACGTGTGATGACGTGTGATGACGTGTGATGACGTGTGATGACGTGTGATGGCGTGTGATGACGTGTGATGACGTGTGATGACGTGTGATGACGTGTGATGACGTGTCATGACGTGTGATGACGTGTGATGACGTGTGTTTACGTGTGATGACGTGTGATGACGTGTGATGACGTGTGATGACGTGTGACGAGTGACGTGTGACGTGTGACGAGTGACGAGTGACGAGTGACGTGTGACGAGTGACGAGTGACGAGTGACGAGTGACGAGTGACGTGTGACGTGTGACGTGTGACGTGTGACGTGTGATGACGTGTGATGACTCGTGATGACGTGTGATGACGTGTGATGACGTGTGATGACGTGTGATGACGTGTGATGACTTGTGATGACGTGTGATGACGTGTGATGACGTGTGATGACTTGTGATGACGTGTGATGACGTGTGATGACGTGTGATGACTCGTGATGACGTGTGATGACGTGTGATGACGTGTGATGACGTGTGATGACGTGTGATGACTTGTGATGACGTGTGATGACGTGTGATGACTTGTGATGACGTGTGATGACGTTTGATGACGTGTGATGACGTGTGATGACGTGATGACGTGTGATGACGTGTGATGACGTGTGACGTGTAACGTGTGATGACGTGTGATGACGTGTGATGACGTGTGATGACGTGTGACGTGTGACGTGTGATGACGTGTGATGACGTGTGATGACGTGTGATGACGTGTGATGACGTGTGATGACGTGTGATGACGTGTAATGACGTGTGATGACGTGTGATGACGTTGTGATGACGTGCGATGACGTGTGATGACGTGTGATGACGTGTGATGACGTGTGATGACGTGTGATGACGTGTGATGACGTGTGACGAGTGACGTGTGACGTGTGACGAGTGACGAGTGACGAGTGACGAGTGACGAGTGACGAGTGACGAGTGACGAGTGACGAGTGACGAGTGACGAGTGACGAGTGACGAGTTACGTGTGACGTGTGACGTGTGACGTGTGACGTGTGACGTGTGTATGACGTGTGATGACGTGTGATGACGTGTGATGACGTGTGATGACGTGTGATGACGTGTGATGACGTGTGATGACGTGTGATGACGTGTGATGACGTGTGACGTGTGACGTGATGACGTGTGATGACGTGTGATGACGTGTGATGACGTGTGATGACGTGTGATGACGTGTGATGACGTGTGATGACGTGTGATGACGTGTGATGACGTGTGATGACGTGTGATGACGTGTGATGACGTGTGATGACGTGTGATGACGTGTGATGACGTGTGATGACGTGTGATGACGTGTGATGACGTGTGATGACGTGTGATGACGTGTGATGACGTGTGACGTGTAACCTCTGATGACGTGTGATGACGTGTGATGACGTGTGATGACGTGTGATGACGTGTGACGTGTGACGTGTGATGACGTGTGATGACGTGTGATGACGTGTGATGACGTGTGATGACGTGTGATGACGTGTGATGACGTGTGATGACGTGTGATGACGTGTGATGACGTGTGATGCCGTGTGATGACGTGTGATGACGTGTGATGACGTGTGATGACGTGTGATGACGTGTGATGACGTGTGATGACGTGTGATGACGTGTGATGACGTGTGATGACGTGTGATGACGTGTGACGTGTAACGTCTGATGACGTGTGATGACGTGTGATGACGTGATGACGTGTGATGACGTGTGATGACGTGTGATGACGTGTGATGACGTGTGATGACGTGTGATGACGTGTGATGACGTGTGATGACGTGTGATGACGTGTGATGACGTGTGATGACGTGTGATGACGTGTGACGAGTGACGTGTGACGTGTGACGAGTGACGAGTGACGAGTGACGAGTGACGAGTGACGAGTGACGAGTGACGAGTGACGAGTGACGAGTTACGTGTGACGTGTGACGTGTGACGTGTGACGTGTGATGACGTGTAATGACGTGTGATGACGTGTGATGACGTGTGATGACGTGTGATGACGTGTGATGACGTGTGATGACGTGTGATGACGTGTGATGACGTGTGATGACGTGTGATGACGTGTGATGACGTGTGATGACGTGTGATGACGTGTGATGACGTGTGATGACGTGTGACGTGTAACGTGTGATGACGTGTGATGACGTGCGATGACGTTTGATGACGTGTGATGACGTGTGACGTGTGACGTGTGATGACGTGAGATGACGTGTGATGACGTGTGATGACGTGTGATGACGTGTGATAACGTGTGATGACGTGTGATGACGTGTGATGACGTGTGATGACGTGTGATGACGTGTGATGACGTGTGATGACGTGTGATGACGTGTGATGACGTGTGATGACGTGTGTTTACGTGTGATGACGTGTGATGACGTGTGATGACGTGTGAAGACGTGTGACGAGTGACGTGTGACGTGTGACGAGTGACGAGTGACGAGTGACGTGTGACGAGTGACGAGTGACGAGTGACGAGTGACGAGTGACGAGTGACGTGTGACGTGTGACGTATGACGTGTGACGTGTGATGACGTGTGAAGACTCGTGATGACGTGTGATGACGTGTGATGACGTGTGATGACGTGTGATGACGTGTGATGACTTGTGATGACGTGTGATGACGTGTGATGACGTGTGATGACGTGTGATGACGTGTGATGACGTGTGATGACGTGTGATGACGTGTGATGACGTGTGACGTGTAACGTCTGATGACGTGTGATGACGTGTGATGACGTGTTATGACGTGTGATGACGTGTGATGACGTGTGATGACGTGTGATGACGTGTGATGACGTGTGATGACGTGTGATGACGTGTGATGACGTGTGATGACGTGTGATGACGTGTGATGACGTGTGATGACGTGTGATGACGTGTGATGACGTGTGATGACGTGTGATGACGTGTGATGACGTGTGATGACGTGTGCTGACGTGCGACGAGTGACGTGTGACGTGTGACGAGTGACGAGTGACGAGTGACGAGTGACGAGTGACGAGTGACGAGTGACGAGTGACGAGTGACGAGTGACGAGTGACGTGTGATGACGTGTGATGACGTGTGATGACGTGTGATGACGTGTGATGACGTGTGATGACGTGTGATGACGTGTGATGACGTGTGATGACGTGTGATGACGTGTGATGACGTGTGATGACGTGTCATGACGTGTGATGACGTGTGATGACGTGTGATGACGTGTGTTTACGTGTGATGACGTGTGATGACGTGTGATGACGTGTGATGACGTGTGACGAGTGACGTGTGACGTGTGACGAGTGACGAGTGACGAGTGACGTGTGACGAGTGACGAGTGACGAGTGACGAGTGACGAGTGACGAGTGACGAGTGACGTGTGACGTGTGACGTATGACGTGTGACGTGTGATGACGTGTGATGACTCGTGATGACGTGTGATGACGTGTGATGACGTGTGATGACGTGTGATGACGTGTGATGACTTGTGATGACGTGTGATGACGTGTGATGACGTGTGATGACTTGTGATGACGTGTGATGACGTGTGATGACCTGTGATGACTCGTGATGACGTGTGATGACGTGTAATGACGTGTGATGACGTGTGATGACGTGTGATGACTTGTGATGACGTGTGATGACGTGTGATGACGTGTGATGACTTGTGATGACGTGTGATGACGTGTGATGACGTGTGATGACGTGTGATGACGTGTGATGACGTGTGATGACGTGTGATGACGTGTGACGTGTGACGTGTGACGAGTGACGAGTGACGAGTGACGAGTGACGTGTGACGTGTGACGTATGACGTGAGATGACGTGTGATGACGTGTGACGTGTGACGTGTGATGACGTGTGATGACGTGTGATGACGTGTGATGACGTGTGATGACGTGTGATTACTTGTGATGACGTGTGATGACGTGTGATGACGTGTGATGACGTGTAATGACGTGTGATGATGTGTGACGTGTGACATGTGACGTGTGACGTGTGACGTGTGACGTGTGACGAGTGACGAGTGACGAGTGACGAGTGACGAGTGACGAGTGACGAGTGACGAGTGACGAGTGACGTGTGACGTGTGACGTGTGACGTGTGACGTGTGACGTGTGATGACGTGTGATGACGTGTGATGACGTGTGATGACGTGTGATTTCGTGTGATGACGTGTGATGACGTGTGATGACGTGTGATGACGTGTGATGACGTGTGATGACGTGTGATGACGTGTGATGACGTGTGATGACGTGTGACGTGTGATGACGTGTGATGACGTGTGATGACGTGTGATGACGTGTAATGACGTGTGATGACGTGTGATGACGTGTGATGACGTGTGATGACGTGTGATGACGTGTGATGACGTGTGATGACGTGTGACGAGTGACGAGTGACGAGTTACGAGTGACGAGTGACGTGTGACGTGTGACGTGTGACGTGTGACGTGTGACGTGTGACGTGTAATGACGTGTTTTGACTCGTGATGACGTGTGATGACGTGTGATGACGTGTGATGACGTGTGATGACGTGTGATGACGTTTGATGACGTGTGATGACGTGTGATGACGTATGATGACGTGTGATGACGTGTGATGACGTGTGATGACGTGTGACGTGTGACGTGTGATGACGTGTGATGACGTGTGATGACGTGTGTTGACGTGTGATGACGTGTGATGACGTGTGATGACGTGCGATGACGTGTGATGACGTGTGATGACGTGAGATGACGTGTGATGACGTGTGATGACGTGTGATGACGTGCGATGACGTGTGATGACGTGTGATGACGAGTGATGGCGTGTGACGTGTGATGACATGTGATGACGTGTGATGACGTGTGATGACGTCTGATGACGTGTGATGACGTGTGATGACGTGTGATGACGTGTGATGACGTGTGATGACGTGTGATGACGTGTGATGACGTGTGATGACGTGTGATGACGTGTAATGACGTGTGACGTGTGATGACGTGTGATGACGTGTGATGACGTGTGATGACGTGTGATGACGTGTAATGACGTGTGATGACGTGTGATGACGTGTGATGACGTGTGATTACGTGTGATGACGTGTGATGACGTGTGATGACGTGTGATGACGTGTGATGACGTGTGATGACGTGTGACGTGTGATGACGTGTGATGACGTGTGATGACGTGTGATGACGTGTAATGACGTGTGATGACGTGTGATGACGTGTGATGACGTGTGATGACGTGTGATGACGTGTGATGACGTGTGACGAGTGACGAGTGACGAGTTACGAGTGACGAGTGACGTGTGACGTGTGACGTGTGACGTGTGACGTGTGACGTGTGACGTGTGACGTGTAATGACGTGTGATGACTCGTGATGACGTGTGATACGTGTGATGACGTGTGATGACGTGTGATGACGTGTGATGACGTGTGATGACGTGTGACGTGTGACGTGTGATGACGTGTGATGACGTGTGATGACGTGTGATGACGTGTGATGACGTGTGATGACGTGTGATGACGTGTGATGACGTGTGATGACGTGTGATGACGTGTGATGACGTGTGATGACGTGTGATGACGTGTGATGACGTGTGATGACGTGTGATGACGTGTGATGACGTGTGATGACGTGTGATGACGTGTGATGACGTGTGATGACGTGTGATGACGTGTGATGACGTGTGATGACGTGTGACGTGTAACGTCTGATGACGTGTGATGACGTGTGATGACGTGTGATGACGTGTGATGACGTGTGATGACGTGTGATGACGTGTGATGACGTGTGATGACGTGTGATGACGTGTGATGACGTGTGATGACGTGTGATGACGTGTGATGACGTGTGATGACGTGTGATGACGTGTGATGACGTGCTGACGTGCGACGAGTGACGTGTGACGTGTGAGTGACGAGTGACGAGTGACGAGTGACGACGAGTGACGAGTGACGAGTGACGAGTGACGAGTGACGAGTGACGAGTTACGTGTGACGTGTGACGTGTGACGTGTGACGTGTGATGACGTGTAGTGACGTGTGATGACGTGTGATGACGTGTGATGACGTGTGATGACGTGTGATGACGTGTGATGACGTGTGATGACGTGTGATGACGTGTGATGACGTGTGATGACGTGTGATGACGTGTGATGACGTGTGATGACGTGTGATGACGTGTGACGTGTAACGTGTGATGACGTGTGATGACGTGCGATGACGTGTGATGACGTGTGATGACGTGTGACGTGTGACGTGTGATGTCGTGTGATGACGTGTGATGACGTGTGATGACGTGTGATGACGTGTGATGACGTGTGATGACGTGTGATGACGTGTGATGACGTGTGATGACGTGTGATGACGTGTGATGACGTGTCATGACGTGTGATGACGTGTGATGACGTGTGATGACGTGTGTTTACGTGTGATGACGTGTGATGACGTGTGATGACGTGTGATGACGTGTGACGAGTGACGTGTGACGTGTGACGAGTGACGAGTGACGAGTGACGTGACGAGTGACGAGTGACGAGTGACGAGTGACGAGTGACGAGACGTGTGACGTGTGACGTATGACGTGTGACGTGTGATGACGTGTGATGACTCGTGATGACGTGTGATGACGTGTGATGACGTGTGATGACGTGTGATGACGTGTGATGACTTGTGATGACGTGTGATGACGTGTGATGACGTGTGATGACTTGTGATGACGTGTGATGACGTGTGATGACCTGTGATGACTCGTGATGACGTGTGATGACGTGTGATGACGTGTGATGACGTGTGATGACGTGTGATGACTTGTGATGACGTGTGATGACGTGTGATGACGTGTGATGACTTGTGATGACGTGTGATGACGTGTGATGACGTGTGATGACGTGTGATGACGTGTGATGACGTGTGATGACGTGTGATGACGTGTGATGACGTGTGACGTGTGACGTGTGACGAGTGACGAGTGACGAGTGACGAGTGACGTGTGACGTGTGACGTATGACGTGAGATGACGTGTGATGACGTGTGACGTGTGACGTGTGATGACGTGTGATGACGTGTGATGACGTGTGATGACGTGTGATGACGTGTGATTACTTGTGATGACGTGTGATGACGTGTGATGACGTGTAATGACGTGTGATTGATGTGTGACGTGTGACATGTGACGTGTGACGTGTGACGTGTGACGTGTGACGAGTGACGAGTGACGAGTGACGAGTGACGAGTGACGAGTGACGAGTGACGAGTGACGAGTGACGTGTGACGTGTGACGTGTGACGTGTGACGTGTGACGTGTGATGACGTGTGATGACGTGTGATGACGTGTGATGACGTGTGATTTCGTGTGATGACGTGTGATGACGTGTGATGACGTGTGATGACGTGTGATGACGTGTGAGACGTGTGACGTGTGATGACGTGTGATGACGTGTGATGACGTGTGATGACGTGTAATGACGTGTGATGACGTGTGATGACGTGTGATGACGTGTGATGACGTGTGATGACGTGTGACGAGTGACGAGTGACGAGTTACGAGTGACGAGTGACGTGTGACGTGTGACGTGTGACGTGTGACGTGTGACGTGTGACGTGTAATGACGTGTGATGACTCGTGATGACGTGTGATGACGTGTGATGACGTGTGATGACGTGTGATGACGTGTGATGACGTGTGATGACGTTTGATGACGTGTGATGACGTGTGATGACGTATGATGACGTGTGATGACGTGTGATGACGTGTGATGACGTGTGACGTGTGACGTGTGATGACGTGTGATGACGTGTGATGACGTGTGTTGACGTGTGATGACGTGTGATGACGTGTGATGACGTGCGATGACGTGTGATGACGTGTGATGACGTGAGATGACGTGTGATGACGTGTGATGACGTGTGATGACGTGCGATGACGTGTGATGACGTGTGATGACGAGTGATGGCGTGTGACGTGTGATGACATGTGATGACGTGTGATGACGTGTGATGACGTCTGATGACGTGTGATGACGTGTGATGACGTGTGATGACGTGTGATGACGTGTGATGACGTGTGATGACGTGTGATGACGTGTGATGACGTGTGATGACGTGTAATGACGTGTGACGTGTGATGACGTGTGATGACGTGTGATGACGTGTGATGACGTGTGATGACGTGTAATGACGTGTGATGACGTGTGATGACGTGTGACGTGTAACCTCTGATGACGTGTGATGACGTGTGATGACGTGTGATGACGTGTGACGTGTGACGTGTGATGACGTGTGATGACGTGTGATGACGTGTGATGACGTGTGATGACGTGTGATGACGTGTGATGACGTGTGATGACGTTTGATGACGTGTGATGACGTGTGATGACGTATGATGACGTGTGATGACGTGTGATGACGTGTGATGACGTGTGACGTGTGACGTGTGATGACGTGTGATGACGTGTGATGACGTGTGATGACGTGTGATGACGTGTGATGACGTGTGATGACGTGTGATGACGTGTGATGACGTGTGACGTGTGACGTGTGATGACGTGTGATGACGTGTGATGACGTGTGATGACGTGTGATGACGTGTGATGACGTGTGATGACGTGTGATGACGTGTGATGACGTGTGATGACGTGTGATGACGTGTGATGACGTGTGATGACGTGTGATGACGTGTGATGACGTGTGATGACGTGTGATGACGTGTGATGACGTGTGATGACGTGTGATGACGTGTGATGACGTGTGATGACGTGTGACGTGTGACGTGTGATGACGTGTGATGACGTGTGATGACGTGTGATGACGTGTGATGACGTGTGATGACGTGTGATGACGTGTGATGACGTGTGATGACGTGTGATGACGTGTGATGACGTGTGATGACGTGTGATGACGTGTGATGACGTGTGATGACGTGTGATGACGTGTGATGACGTGTGATGACGTGTGATGACGTGTGATGACGTGTGATGACGTGTGATGACGTGTGATGACGTGTGATGACGTGTGATGACGTGTGATGACGTGTGACGTGTAACGTCTGATGACGTGTGATGACGTGTGATGACGTGTGATGACGTGTGATGACGTGTGATGACGTGTGATGACGTGTGATGACGTGTGATGACGTGTGATGACGTGTGATGACGTGTGATGACGTGTGATGACGTGTGATGACGTGTGATGACGTGTGATGACGTGTGATGACGTGTGATGACGTGTGATGACGTGTGACGAGTGACGTGTGACGTGTGACGAGTGACGAGTGACGAGTGACGAGTGACGAGTGACGAGTGACGAGTGACGAGTGACGAGTGACGAGTGACGAGTTACGTGTGACGTGTGACGTGTGACGTGTGACGTGTGATGACGTGTAATGACGTGTGATGACGTGTGATGACGTGTGATGACGTGTGATGACGTGTGATGACGTGTGATGACGTGTGATGACGTGTGATGACGTGTGATGACGTGTGATGACGTGTGATGACGTGTGATGACGTGTGATGACGTGTGACGTGTAACGTGTGATGACGTGTGATGACGTGCGATGACGTGTGATGACGTGTGATGACGTGTGACGTGTGACGTGTGATGACGTGTGATGACGTGTGATGACGTGTGATGACGTGTGATGACGTGTGATGACGTGTGATGACGTGTGATGACGTGTGATGACGTGTGATGACGTGTGACGTGTGATGACGTGTGATGACGTGTGATGACGTGTGATGACGTGTGATGACGTGTGATGACGTGTGATGACGTGT
Source organism: Quercus alba (assembly GCA_036321655.1). Lineage (NCBI taxonomy): Eukaryota > Viridiplantae > Streptophyta > Magnoliopsida > Fagales > Fagaceae > Quercus > Quercus alba. The sequence goes on from JAYJMT010000218.1 coordinate 33,002, forward strand.
GTTTACGTGTGATGACGTGTGATGACGTGTGATGACGTGTGATGACGTGTGACGAGTGACGTGTGACGTGTGACGAGTGACGAGTGACGAGTGACGTGTGACGAGTGACGAGTGACGAGTGACGAGTGACGAGTGACGAGTGACGTGTGACGTGTGACGTATGACGTGTGACGTGTGATGACGTGTGAAGACTCGTGATGACGTGTGATGACGTGTGATGACGTGTGATGACGTGTGATGACGTGTGATGACTTGTGATGACGTGTGATGACGTGTGATGACGTGTGATGACTTGTGATGACGTGTAATGACGTGTGATGACCTGTGATGACTCGTGATGACGTGTGATGACGTGTGATGACGTGTGATGACGTGTGATGACGTGTGATGACTTGTGATGACGTGTGATGACGTGTGATGACGTGTGATGACTTGTGATGACGTGTGATGACGTGTGATGACGTGTGATGACGTGTGATGACGTGTGATGACGTGTGATGACGTGTGATGACGTGTGACGTGTGACGTGTGACGAGTGACGAGTGACGAGTGACGAGTGACGTGTGACGTGTGACGTATGACGTGAGATGACGTGTGATGACGTGTGACGTGTGACGTGTGATGACGTGTGATGACGTGTGATGACGTGTGATGACGTGTGATGACGTGTGATTACTTGTGATGACGTGTGATGACGTGTGATGACGTGTGATGACGTGTAATGACGTGTGATGATGTGTGACGTGTGACATGTGACGTGTGACGTGTGACGTGTGACGTGTGACGAGTGACGAGTGACGAGTGACGAGTGACGAGTGACGAGTGACGAGTGACGAGTGACGAGTGACGAGTGACGAGTGACGTGTGACGTGTGACGTGTGACGTGTGACGTGTGACGTGTGATGACGTGTGATGACGTGTGATGACGTGTGATGACGTGTGATTTCGTGTGATGACGTGTGATGACGTGTGATGACGTGTGATGACGTGTGATGACGTGTGATGACGTGTGACGTGTGATGACGTGTGATGACGTGTGATGACGTGTGATGACGTGTAATGACGTGTGATGACGTGTGATGACGTGTGATGACGTGTGATGACGTGTGATGACGTGTGATGACGTGTGATGACGTGTGACGAGTGACGAGTGACGAGTTACGAGTGACGAGTGACGTGTGACGTGTGACGTGTGACGTGTGACGTGTGACGTGTGACGTGTGACGTGTAATGACGTGTGATGACTCGTGATGACGTGTGATGACGTGTGATGACGTGTGATGACGTGTGATGACGTGTGATGACGTGTGATGACGTGTGATGACGTGTGATGACGTGTGACGTGTGACGTGTGATGACGTGTGATGACGTGTGATGACGTGTGATGACGTGTGATGACGTGTGATGACGTGTGATGACGTGTGATGACGTGTGATGACGTGTGATGACGTGTGATGACGTGTGATGACGTGTGATGACGTGTGATGACGTGTGATGACGTGTGATGACGTGTGATGACGTGTGATGACGTGTGATGACGTGTGATGACGTGTGATGACGTGTGATGACGTGTGATGACGTGTGATGACGTGTGATGACGTGTGATGACGTGTGACGTGTACGTCTGATGACGTGTGATGACGTGTGATGACGTGTGATGACGTGTGATGACGTGTGATGACGTGTGATGACGTGTGATGACGTGTGATGACGTGTGATGACGTGTGATGACGTGTGATGACGTGTGATGACGTGTGATGACGTGTGATGACGTGTGATGACGTGTGATGACGTGTGATGACGTGTGATGACGTGTGATGACGTGTGATGACGTGTGATGACGTGTGATGACGTGTGCTGACGTGCGACGAGTGACGTGTGACGTGTGACGAGTGACGAGTGACGAGTGACGAGTGACGAGTGACGAGTGACGAGTGACGAGTGACGAGTGACGAGTGACGAGTGACGAGTTACGTGTGACGTGTGACGTGTGACGTGTGACGTGTGATGACGTGTAATGACGTGTGATGACGTGTGATGACGTGTGATGACGTGTGATGACGTGTGATGACGTGTGATGACGTGTGATGACGTGTGATGACGTGTGATGACGTGTGATGACGTGTGATGACGTGTGACGTGTAACGTGTGATGACGTGTGATGACGTGCGATGACGTGTGATGACGTGTGATGACGTGTGACTTGTGACGTGTGATGACGTGTGATGACGTGTGATGACGTGTGATGACGTGTGTGATGACGTGTGATGACGTGTGATGACGTGTGATGACGTGTGATGACGTGTGATGACGTGTGATGACGTGTCATGACGTGTGATGACGTGTGATGACGTGTGATGACGTGTGTTTACGTGTGATGACGTGTGATGACGTGTGATGACGTGTGATGACGTGTGACGAGTGACGTGTGACGTGTGACGAGTGACGAGTGACGAGTGACGTGTGACGAGTGACGAGTGACGAGTGACGAGTGACGAGTGACGAGTGACGAGTGACGTGTGACGTGTGACGTATGACGTGTGACGTGTGATGACGTGTGATGACTCGTGATGACGTGTGATGACGTGTGATGACGTGTGATGACGTGTGATGACGTGTGATGACTTGTGATGACGTGTGATGACGTGTGATGACGTGTGATGACTTGTGATGACGTGTGATGACGTGTGATGACCTGTGATGACTCGTGATGACGTGTGATGACGTGTAATGACGTGTGATGACGTGTGATGACGTGTGATGACTTGTGATGACGTGTGATGACGTGTGATGACGTGTGATGACTTGTGATGACGTGTGATGACGTGTGATGACGTGTGATGACGTGTGATGACGTGTGATGACGTGTGATGACGTGTGATGACGTGTGACGTGTGACGTGTGACGAGTGACGAGTGACGAGTGACGAGTGACGTGTGACGTGTGACGTATGACGTGAGATGACGTGTGATGACGTGTGACGTGTGACGTGTGATGACGTGTGATGACGTGTGATGACGTGTGATGACGTGTGATGACGTGTGATTACTTGTGATGACGTGTGATGACGTGTGATGACGTGTGATGACGTGTAATGACGTGTGATGATGTGTGACGTGTGACATGTGACGTGTGACGTGTGACGTGTGACGTGTGACGAGTGACGAGTGACGAGTGACGAGTGACGAGTGACGAGTGACGAGTGACGAGTGACGAGTGACGTGTGACGTGTGACGTGTGACGTGTGACGTGTGACGTGTGATGACGTGTGATGACGTGTGATGACGTGTGATGACGTGTGATTTCGTGTGATGACGTGTGATGACGTGTGATGACGTGTGATGACGTGTGATGACGTGTGATGACGTGTGATGACGTGTGATGACGTGTGATGACGTGTGACGTGTGATGACGTGTGATGACGTGTGATGACGTGTGATGACGTGTAATGACGTGTGATGACGTGTGATGACGTGTGATGACGTGTGATGACGTGTGATGACGTGTGATGACGTGTGACGAGTGACGAGTGACGAGTTACGAGTGACGAGTGACGTGTGACGTGTGACGTGTGACGTGTGACGTGTGACGTGTGACGTGTAATGACGTGTTTTGACTCGTGATGACGTGTGATGACGTGTGATGACGTGTGATGACGTGTGATGACGTGTGATGACGTTTGATGACGTGTGATGACGTGTGATGACGTATGATGACGTGTGATGACGTGTGATGACGTGTGATGACGTGTGACGTGTGACGTGTGATGACGTGTGATGACGTGTGATGACGTGTGTTGACGTGTGATGACGTGTGATGACGTGTGATGACGTGCGATGACGTGTGATGACGTGTGATGACGTGAGATGACGTGTGATGACGTGTGATGACGTGTGATGACGTGCGATGACGTGTGATGACGTGTGATGACGAGTGATGGCGTGTGACGTGTGATGACATGTGATGACGTGTGATGACGTGTGATGACGTCTGATGACGTGTGATGACGTGTGATGACGTGTGATGACGTGTGATGTACGTGTGATGACGTGTGATGACGTGTGATGACGTGTGATGACGTGTGATGACGTGTAATGACGTGTGACGTGTGATGACGTGTGATGACGTGTGATGACGTGTGATGACGTGTGATGACGTGTAATGACGTGTGATGACGTGTGATGACGTGTGATGACGTGTGATTACGTGTGATGACGTGTGATGACGTGTGATGACGTGTGATGACGTGTGATGACGTGTGATGACGTGTGATGACGTGTGATGACGTGTGATGACGTGTGATGACGTGTGATGACGTGTGATGACGTGTGATGACGTGTGACGTGTGACGTGTGATGACGTGTGATGACGTGTGATGACGTGTGATGACGTGTGACGAGTGACGAGTGACGAGTGACGAGTGACGAGTGACGAGTGACGAGTGACGAGTGACGAGTGACGAGTTACGTGTGACGTGTGACGTGTGACGTGTGATGACGTGTGATGACGTGTGATGACGTGTGATGACGTGTGATGACGTGTGATGACGTGTGATGACGTGTGATGACGTGTGATGACGTGTGACTTGTAACGTGTGATGACGTGTGATGACGTGTGATGACGTGCGATGACGTGTGACGTGTGACGTGTGATGACGTGTGACGTGTGATGACGTGTGATGACGTGTGACGTGTGATGACGTGTGATGACGTGTGATGACGTGTGATGACGTGTGATGACGTGTGATGACGTGTGATGACGTGTGATGACGTGTGATGACGTGTAATGACGTGTGATGACGTGTGATGACGTGTGATGACGTGTGATGACGTGTGATGACGTGTGATGACGTGTGATGACGTGTGATGACGTGTGACGTGTAACGTGTGATGACGTGTGATGACGTGTGATGGACGTGTGACGTGTGACGTGTGATGACGTGTGATGACGTGTGATGACGTGTGATGACGTGTGATGACGTGTGATGACGTGTGATGACGTGTGATGACGTGTGATGACTCGTAATGACGTGTGATGACGTGTGATGACGTGTGATGACGTGTGATGACGTGTGATGACGTGTGATGACGTGTGATGACGTGTGATGACGTGTGATGACGTGTGATGACGTGTGATGACGTGTGATGACGTGTGACGAGTGACGTGTGACGTGTGACGAGTGACGAGTGACGAGTGACGAGTGACGAGTGACGAGTGACGAGTGACGAGTGACGAGTGACGAGTGACGAGTGACGAGTGACGAGTGACGAGTTACGTGTGACGTGTGACGTGTGACGTGTGTGACGTGGTGATGACGTGTGAGATGACGTGTGATGACGTGTGATGACGTGTGATGACGTGTGATGACGTGTGATGACGTGTGATGACGTGTGATGTAC
>JAYJMT010000219.1:0-38229 GCA_036321655.1 Quercus alba
TAAGCGCGTTAAATCCTTATAAAGGATCCGAACGCAGCGATGCACCGGGGAGCTGCAGCCCGAGGGCATTTCGAGATCGCCGCCACCAAATTAGCACCCAAAACGAGATCGGCGGCTCGTATTTTTGGCCTGGGGCAGACTAAGCCTACGAAGCGAGCCGTGCTGGACCGACGTAAACGACAAAAAAAATCCGAAGAAAAAGAGAGGGTGCAACACGAGGACTTCCCAGGAGGTCACCCATCCTAGTACTACTCTCGCCCAAACACGCTTAACTGCGGAGTTCTGATGGGATCCGGTGCATTAGTGTTGGTATGATCGCACCCATCAGCATAAGCGCGTTAAATCCTTATAAAGGATCCGAACGCAGCGATGCACCGGGGAGCTGCAGCCCGGAGGGCATTTCGAGATCGCCGCCACCAAATTAGCACCCAAAACGAGATCGGCGGCTCGTATTTTTGGCCTGGGGCAGACTAAGCCTACGAAGCGAGCGTGCTGGACCGACGTAAACGACAAAAAAAATCCGAAGAAAAAGAGAGGGGTGCAACACGAGGACTTCCCAGGAGGTCACCCATCCTAGTACTACTCTCGCCCAAACACGCTTAACTGCGGAGTTCTGATGGGATCCGGTGCATTAGTGTTGGTATGATCGCACCCATCAGCATAAGCGCGTTAAATCCTTATAAAGGATCCGAACGCAGCGATGCACCGGGGAGCTGCAGCCCGAGGGCATTTCGAGATCGCCGCCACCAAATTAGCACCCAAAACGAGATCGGCGGCTCGTATTTTTGGCCTGGGGCAGACTAAGCCTACGAAGCGAGCGTGCTGGACCGACGTAAACGACAAAAAAAATCCGAAGAAAAAGAGAGGGGTGCAACACGAGGACTTCCCAGGAGGTCACCCATCCTAGTACTACTCTCGCCCAAACACGCTTAACTGCGGAGTTCTGATGGGATCCGGTGCATTAGTGTTGGTATGATCGCACCCATCAGCATAAGCGCGTTAAATCCTTATAAAGGATCCGAACGCAGCGATGCACCGGGGAGCTGCAGCCCGAGGGCATTTCGAGATCGCCGCCACCAAATTAGCACCCAAAACGAGATCGGCGGCTCGTATTTTTGGCCTTGGGGCAGACTAAGCCTACGAAGCGAGCGTGCTGGACCGACGTAAACGACAAAAAAAATCCGAAGAAAAAGAGAGGGGTGCAACACGAGGACTTCCCAGGAGGTCACCCATCCTAGTACTACTCTCGCCCAAACACGCTTAACTGCGGAGTTCTGATGGGATCCGGTGCATTAGTGTTGGTATGATCGCACCCATCAGCATAAGCGCGTTAAATCCTTATAAAGGATCCGAACGCAGCGATGCACCGGGGAGCTGCAGCCCGAGGGCATTTCGAGATCGCCGCCACCAAATTAGCACCCAAAACGAGATCGGCGGCTCGTATTTTTGGCCTGGGGCAGACTAAGCCTACGAAGCGAGCGTGCTGGACCGACGTAAACGACAAAAAAAATCCGAAGAAAAAGGAGGGGTGCAACACGAGGACTTCCCAGGAGGTCACCCATCCTAGTACTACTCTCGCCCAAACACGCTTAACTGCGGAGTTCTGATGGGATCCGGTGCATTAGTGTTGGTATGATCGCACCCATCAGCATAAGCGCGTTAAATCCTTATAAAGGATCCGAACGCAGCGATGCACCGGGGAGCTGCAGCCCGAGGGCATTTCGAGATCGCCGCCACCAAATTAGCACCCAAAACGAGATCGGCGGCTCGTATTTTTGGCCTGGGGCAGACTAAGCCTACGAAGCGAGCGTGGCTGGACCGACGTAAACGACAAAAAAAATCCGAAGAAAAAGAGAGGGGTGCAACACGAGGACTTCCCAGGAGGTCACCCATCCTAGTACTACTCTCGCCCAAACACGCTTAACTGCGGAGTTCTGATGGGATCCGGTGCATTAGTGTTGGTATGATCGCACCCATCAGCATAAGCGCGTTAAATCCTTATAAAGGATCCGAACGCAGCGATGCACCGGGGAGCTGCAGCCCGAGGGCATTTCGAGATCGCCGCCACCAAATTAGCACCCAAAACGAGATCGGCGGCTCGTATTTTTGGCCTGGGGCAGACTAAGCCTACGAAGCGAGCGTGCTGGACCGACGTAAACGACAAAAAAAATCCGAAGAAAAAGAGAGGGGTGCAACACGAGGACTTCCCAGGAGGTCACCATCCTAGTACTACTCTCGCCCAAACACGCTTAACTGCGGAGTTCTGATGGATCCGGTGCATTAGTGTTGGTATGATCGCACCCATCAGCATAAGCGCGTTAAATCCTTATAAAGGATCCTAACGCAGCGATGCACCGGGGAGCTGCAGCCCGAGGGCATTTCGAGATCGCCGCCACCAAATTAGCACCCAAAACGAGATCGGCGGCTCGTATTTTTGGCCTGGGGCAGACTAAGCCTACGAAGCGAGCGTGCTGGACCGACGTAAACGACAAAAAAAATCCGAAGAAAAAGAGAGGGGTGCAACACGAGGACTTCCCAGGAGGTCACCCATCCTAGTACTACTCTCGCCCAAACACGCTTAACTGCGGAGTTCTGATGGGATCCGGTGCATTAGTGTTGGTATGATCGCACCCATCAGCATAAGCGCGTTAAATCCTTATAAAGGATCCGAACGCAGCGATGCACCGGGGAGCTGCAGCCCGAGGGCATTTCGAGATCGCCGCCACCAAATTAGCACCCAAAACGAGATCGGCGGCTCGTATATTTGGCCTGGGGCAGACTAAGCCTACGAAGCGAGCGTGCTGGACCGACGTAAACGACAAAAAAAATCCGAAGAAAAAGAGAGGGGTGCAACACGAGGACTTCCCAGGAGGTCACCCATCCTAGTACTACTCTCGCCCAAACACGCTTAACTGCGGAGTTCTGATGGGATCCGGTGCATTAGTGTTGGTATGATCGCACCCATCAGCATAAGCGCGTTAAATCCTTATAAAGGATCCGAACGCAGCGATTGCACCGGGGAGCTGCAGCCCGAGGGCATTTCGAGATCGCCGCCACCAAATTAGCACCCAAAACGAGATCGGCGGCTCGTATTTTTGGCCTGGGGCAGACTAAGCCTACGAAGCGAGCGTGCTGGACCGACGTAAACGACAAAAAAAATCCGAAGAAAAAGAGAGGGGTGCAACACGAGGACTTCCCAGGAGGTCACCCATCCTAGTAATACTCTCGCCCAAACACGCTTAACTGCGGAGTTCTGATGGGATCCGGTGCATTAGTGTTGGTATGATCGCACCCATCAGCATAAGCGCGTTAAATCCTTATAAAGGATCCGAACGCAGCGATGCACCGGGGAGCTGCAGCCCGAGGGCATTTCGAGATCGCCGCCACCAAATTAGCACCCAAAACGAGATCGGCGGCTCGTATTTTTGGCCTGGGGCAGACTAAGCCTACGAAGCGAGCGTGCTGGACCGACGTAAACGACAAAAAAAATCCGAAGAAAAAGAGAGGGGTGCAACACGAGGACTTCCCAGGAGGTCACCCATCCTAGTACTACTCTCGCCCAAACACGCTTAACTGCGGAGTTCTGATGGGATCCGGTGCATTAGTGTTGGTATGATCGCACCATCAGCATAAGCGCGTTAAATCCTTATAAAGGATCCGAACGCAGCGATGCACCGGGGAGCTGCAGCCCGAGGGCATTTCGAGATCGCCGCCACCAAATTAGCACCCAAAACGAGATCGGCGGCTCGTATTTTTGGCCTGGGGCAGACTAAGCCTACGAAGCGAGCGTGCTGGACCGACGTAAACGACAAAAAAAATCCGAAGAAAAAGAGAGGGGTGCAACACGAGACTTCCCAGGAGGTCACCCATCCTAGTACTACTCTCGCCCAAACACGCTTAACTGCGGAGTTCTGATGGGATCCGGTGCATTAGTGTTGGTATGATCGCACCCATCAGCATAAGCGCGTTAAATCCTTATAAAGGATCCGAACGCAGCGATGCACCGGGGAGCTGCAGCCCGAGGGCATTTCGAGATCGCCGCCACCAAATTAGCACCCAAAACGAGATCGGCGGCTCGTATTTTGGCCTGGGGCAGACTAAGCCTACGAAGCGAGCGTGCTGGACCGACGTAAACGACAAAAAAAAATCCGAAGAAAAAGAGAGGGGTGCAACACGAGGACTTCCCAGGAGGTCACCCATCCTAGTACTACTCTCGCCCAAACACGCTTAACTGCGGAGTTCTGATGGGATCCGGTGCATTAGTGTTGGTATGATCGCACCCATCAGCATAAGCGCGTTAAATCCTTATAAAGGATCCGAACGCAGCGATGCACCGGGGAGCTGCAGCCCGAGGGCATTTCGAGATCGCCGCCACCAAATTAGCACCCAAAACGAGATCGGCGGCTCGTATTTTTGGCCTGGGGCAGACTAAGCCTACGAAGCGAGCGTGCTGGACCGACGTAAACGACAAAAAAAATCCGAAGAAAAAGAGAGGGGTGCAACACGAGGACTTCCCAGGAGGTCACCCATCCTAGTACTACTCTCGCCCAAACACGCTTAACTGCGGAGTTCTGATGGGATCCGGTGCATTAGTGTTGGTATGATCGCACCCATCAGCATAAGCGCGTTAAATCCTTATAAAGGATCCGAACGCAGCGATGCACCGGGGAGCTGCAGCCCGAGGGCATTTCGAGATCGCCGCCACCAAATTAGCACCCAAAACGAGATCGGCGGCTCGTATTTTTGGCCTGGGGCAGACTAAGCCTACGAAGCGAGCGTGCTGGACCGACGTAAACGACAAAAAAAATCCGAAGAAAAAGAGAGGGGTGCAACACGAGGACTTCCCAGGAGGTCACCCATCCTAGTACTACTCTCGCCCAAACACGCTTAACTGCGGAGTTCTGATGGGATCCGGTGCATTAGTGTTGGTATGATCGCACCCATCAGCATAAGCGCGTTAAATCCTTATAAAGGATCCGAACGCAGCGATGCACCGGGGAGCTGCAGCCGAGGGCATTTCGAGATCGCCGCCACCAAATTAGCACCCAAAACGAGATCGGCGGCTCGTATTTTTGGCCTGGGGCAGACTAAGCCTACGAAGCGAGCGTGCTGGACCGACGTAAACGACAAAAAAATCCGAAGAAAAAGAGAGGGGTGCAACACGAGGACTTCCCAGGAGGTCACCCATCCTAGTACTACTCTCGCCCAAACACGCTTAACTGCGGAGTTCTGATGGGATCCGGTGCATTAGTGTTGGTATGATCGCACCCATCAGCATAAGCGCGTTAAATCCTTATAAAGGATCCGAACGCAGCGATGCACCGGGGAGCTGCAGCCCGAGGGCATTTCGAGATCGCCGCCACCAAATTAGCACCCAAAACGAGATCGGCGGCTCGTATTTTTGGCCTGGGGCAGACTAAGCCTACGAAGCGAGCGTGCTGGACCGACGTAAACGACAAAAAAAATCCGAAGAAAAAGAGAGGGGTGCAACACGAGGACTTCCCAGGAGGTCACCCATCCTAGTACTACTCTCGCCCAAACACGCTTAACTGCGGAGTTTCTGATGGGATCCGGTGCATTAGTGTTGGTATGATCGCACCCATCAGCATAAGCGCGTTAAATCCTTATAAAGGATCCGAACGCAGCGATGCACCGGGGGAGCTGCAGCCCGAGGGCATTTCGAGATCGCCGCCACCAATTAGCACCCAAAACGAGATCGGCGGCTCGTATTTTTGGCCTGGGGCAGACTAAGCCTACGAAGCGAGCGTGCTGGACCGACGTAAACGACAAAAAAAATCCGAAGAAAAAGAGAGGGGTGCAACACGAGGACTTCCCAGGAGGTCACCCATCCTAGTACTACTCTCGCCCAAACACGCTTAACTGCGGAGTTCTGATGGGATCCGGTGCATTAGTGTTGGTATGATCGCACCCATCAGCATAAGCGCGTTAAATCCTTATAAAGGATCCGAACGCAGCGATGCACCGGGGAGCTGCAGCCCGAGGGCATTTCGAGATCGCCGCCACCAAATTAGCACCAAAACGAGATCGGCGGCTCGTATTTTTGGCCTGGGGCAGACTAAGCCTACGAAGCGAGCGTGCTGGACCGACGTAAACGACAAAAAAAATCCGAAGAAAAAGAGAGGGGTGCAACACGAGGACTTCCCAGGAGGTCACCCATCCTAGTACTACTCTCGCCCAAACACGCTTAACTGCGGAGTTCTGATGGGATCCGGTGCATTAGTGTTGGTATGATCGCACCCATCAGCATAAGCGCGTTAAATCCTTATAAAGGATCCGAACGCAGCGATGCACCGGGGAGCTGCAGCCCGAGGGCATTTCGAGATCGCCGCCACCAAATTAGCACCCAAAACGAGATCGGCGGCTCGTATTTTTGGCCTGGGGCAGACTAAGCCTACGAAGCGAGCGTGCTGGACCGACGTAAACGACAAAAAAAATCCGAAGAAAAAGAGAGGGGTGCAACACGAGGACTTCCCAGGAGGTCACCCATCCTAGTACTACTCTCGCCCAAACACGCTTAACTGCGGAGTTCTGATGGGATCCGGTGCATTAGTGTTGGTATGATCGCACCCATCAGCATAAGCGCGTTAAATCCTTATAAAGGATCCGAACGCAGCGATGCACCGGGGAGCTGCAGCCCGAGGGCATTTCGAGATCGCCGCCACCAAATTAGCACCCAAAACGAGATCGGCGGCTCGTATTTTTGGCCTGGGGCAGACTAAGCCTACGAAGCGAGCGTGCTGGACCGACGTAAACGACAAAAAAAATCCGAAGAAAAAGAGAGGGGTGCAACACGAGGACTTCCCAGGAGGTCACCCATCCTAGTACTACTCTCGCCCAAACACGCTTAACTGCGGAGTTCTGATGGGATCCGGTGCATTAGTGTTGGTATGATCGCACCCATCAGCATAAGCGCGTTAAATCCTTATAAAGGATCCGAACGCAGCGATGCACCGGGGAGCTGCAGCCCGAGGGCATTTCGAGATCGCCGCCACCAAATTAGCACCCAAAACGAGATCGGCGGCTCGTATTTTTGGCCTGGGGCAGACTAAGCCTACGAAGCGAGCGTGCTGGACCGACGGTAAACGACAAAAAAAATCCGAAGAAAAAGAGAGGGGTGCAACACGAGGACTTCCCAGGAGGTCACCCATCCTAGTACTACTCTCGCCCAAACACGCTTAACTGCGGAGTTCTGATGGGATCCGGTGCATTAGTGTTGGTATGATCGCACCCATCAGCATAAGCGCGTTAAATCCTTATAAAGGATCCGAACGCAGCGATGCACCGGGGAGCTGCAGCCCGAGGGCATTTCGAGATCGCCGCCACCAAATTAGCACCCAAAACGAGATCGGCGGCTCGTATTTTTGGCCTGGGGCAGACTAAGCCTACGAAGCGAGCGTGCTGGACCGACGTAAACGACAAAAAAAATCCGAAGAAAAAGAGAGGGGTGCAACACGAGACTTCCCAGGAGGTCACCCATCCTAGTACTACTCTCGCCCAAACACGCTTAACTGCGGAGTTCTGATGGGATCCGGTGCATTAGTGTTGGTATGATCGCACCCATCAGCATAAGCGCGTTAAATCCTTATAAAGGATCCGAACGCAGCGATGCACCGGGGAGCTGCAGCCCGAGGGCATTTCGAGATCGCCGCCACCAAATTAGCACCCAAAACGAGATCGGCGGCTCGTATTTTTGGCCTGGGGCAGACTAAGCCTACGAAGCGAGCGTGCTGGACCGACGTAAACGACAAAAAAAATCCGAAGAAAAAGAGAGGGGTGCAACACGAGGACTTCCCAGGAGGTCACCCATCCTAGTACTACTCTCGCCCAAACACGCTTAACTGCGGAGTTCTGATGGGATCCGGTGCATTAGTGTTGGTATGATCGCACCCATCAGCATAAGCGCGTTAAATCCTTATAAAGGATCCGAACGCAGCGATGCACCGGGGAGCTGCAGCCCGAGGGCATTTCGAGATCGCCGCCACCAAATTAGCACCCAAAACGAGATCGGCGGCTCGTATTTTTGGCCTGGGGCAGACTAAGCCTACGAAGCGAGCGTGCTGGGACCGACGTAAACGACAAAAAAAATCCGAAGAAAAAGAGAGGGGTGCAACACGAGGACTTCCCAGGAGGTCACCCATCCTAGTACTACTCTCGCCCAAACACGCTTAACTGCGGGAGTTCTGATGGGATCCGGTGCATTAGTGTTGGTATGATCGCACCCATCAGCATAAGCGCGTTAAATCCTTATAAAGGATCCGAACGCAGCGATGCACCGGGGAGCTGCAGCCCGAGGGCATTTCGAGATCGCCGCCACCAAATTAGCACCCAAAACGAGATCGGCGGCTCGTATTTTTGGCCTGGGGCAGACTAAGCCTACGAAGCGAGCGTGCTGGACCGACGTAAACGACAAAAAAAATCCGAAGAAAAAGAGAGGGGTGCAACACGAGGACTTCCCAGGAGGTCACCCATCCTAGTACTACTCTCGCCAAACACGCTTAACTGCGGAGTTCTGATGGGATCCGGTGCATTAGTGTTGGTATGATCGCACCCATCAGCATAAGCGCGTTAAATCCTTATAAAGGATCCGAACGCAGCGATGCACCGGGGAGCTGCAGCCCGAGGGCATTTCGAGATCGCCGCCACCAAATTAGCACCCAAAACGAGATCGGCGGCTCGTATTTTTGGCCTGGGGCAGACTAAGCCTACGAAGCGAGCGTGCTGGACCGACGTAAACGACAAAAAAAATCCGAAGAAAAAGAGAGGGGTGCAACACGAGGACTTCCCAGGAGGTCACCCATCCTAGTACTACTCTCGCCCAAACACGCTTAACTGCGGAGTTCTGATGGGATCCGGTGCATTAGTGTTGGTATGATCGCACCCATCAGCATAAGCGCGTTAAATCCTTATAAAGGATCCGAACGCAGCGATGCACCGGGGAGCTGCAGCCCGAGGGCATTTCGAGATCGCCGCCACCAAATTAGCACCCAAAACGAGATCGGCGGCTCGTATTTTTGGCCTGGGGCAGACTAAGCCTACGAAGCGAGCGTGCTGGACCGACGTAAACGACAAAAAAAATCCGAAGAAAAAGAGAGGGGTGCAACACGAGGACTTCCCAGGAGGTCACCCATCCTAGTACTACTCTCGCCCAAACACGCTTAACTGCGGAGTTCTGATGGGATCCGGTGCATTAGTGTTGGTATGATCGCACCCATCAGCATAAGCGCGTTAAATCCTTATAAAGGATCCGAACGCAGCCGATGCACCGGGGAGCTGCAGCCCGAGGGCATTTCGAGATCGCCGCCACCAAATTAGCACCCAAAACGAGATCGGCGGCTCGTATTTTTGGCCTGGGGCAGACTAAGCCTACGAAGCGAGCGTGCTGGACCGACGTAAACGACAAAAAAATCCGAAGAAAAAGAGAGGGGTGCAACACGAGGACTTCCCAGGAGGTCACCCATCCTAGTACTACTCTCACACGCTTAACTGCGGAGTTCTGATGGGATCCGGTGCATTAGTGTTGGTATGATCGCACCCATCAGCATAAGCGCGTTAAATCCTTATAAAGGATCCGAACGCAGCGATGCACCGGGGAGCTGCAGCCCGAGGGCATTTCGAGATCGCCGCCACCAAATTAGCACCCAAAACGAGATCGGCGGCTCGTATTTTTGGCCTGGGGCAGACTAAGCCTACGAAGCGAGCGTGCTGGACCGACGTAAACGACAAAAAAAATCCGAAGAAAAAGAGAGGGGTGCAACACGAGGACTTCCCAGGAGGTCACCCATCTAGTACTACTCTCGCCCAAACACGCTTAACTGCGGAGTTCTGATGGGATCCGGTGCATTAGTGTTGGTATGATCGCACCCATCAGCATAAGCGCGTTAAATCCTTATAAAGGATCCGAACGCAGCGATGCACCGGGGAGCTGCAGCCCGAGGGCATTTCGAGATCGCCGCCACCAAATTAGCACCCAAAACGAGATCGGCGGCTCGTATTTTTGGCCTGGGGCAGACTAAGCCTACGAAGCGAGCGTGCTGGACCGACGTAAACGACAAAAAAAATCCGAAGAAAAAGAGAGGGGTGCAACACGAGGACTTCCCAGGAGGTCACCCATCCTAGTACTACTCTCGCCCAAACACGCTTAACTGCGGAGTTCTGATGGGATCCGGTGCATTAGTGTTGGTATGATCGCACCCATCAGCATAAGCGCGTTAAATCCTTATAAAGGATCCGAACGCAGCGATGCACCGGGGAGCTGCAGCCCGAGGGCATTTCGAGATCGCCGCCACCAAATTAGCACCCAAAACGAGATCGGCGGCTCGTATTTTTGGCCTGGGGCAGACTAAGCCTACGAAGCGAGCGTGCTGGGACCGACGTAAACGACAAAAAAAATCCGAAGAAAAAGAGAGGGGTGCAACACGAGGACTTCCCAGGAGGTCACCCATCCTAGTACTACTCTCGCCCAAACACGCTTAACTGCGGAGTTCTGATGGGATCCGGTGCATTAGTGTTGGTATGATCGCACCCATCAGCATAAGCGCGTTAAATCCTTATAAAGGATCCGAACGCAGCGATGCACCGGGGAGCTGCAGCCCGAGGGCATTTCGAGATCGCCGCCACCAAATTAGCACCCAAAACGAGATCGGCGGCTCGTATTTTTGGCCTGGGGCAGACTAAGCCTACGAAGCGAGCGTGCTGGACCGACGTAAACGACAAAAAAAATCCGAAGAAAAAGAGAGGGGTGCAACACGAGGACTTCCCAGGAGGTCACCCATCCTAGTACTACTCTCGCCCAAACACGCTTAACTGCGGAGTTCTGATGGGATCCGGTGCATTAGTGTTGGTATGATCGCACCCATCAGCATAAGCGCGTTAAATCCTTATAAAGGATCCGAACGCAGCGATGCACCGGGGAGCTGCAGCCCGAGGGCATTTCGAGATCGCCGCCACCAAATTAGCACCCAAAACGAGATCGGCGGCTCGTATTTTTGGCCTGGGGCAGACTAAGCCTACGAAGCGAGCGTGCTGGACCGACGTAAACGACAAAAAAAATCCGAAGAAAAAGAGAGGGGTGCAACACGAGGACTTCCCAGGAGGTCACCCATCCTAGTACTACTCTCGCCCAAACACGCTTAACTGCGGAGTTCTGATGGGATCCGGTGCATTAGTGTTGGTATGATCGCACCCATCAGCATAAGCGCGTTAAATCCTTATAAAGGATCCGAACGCAGCGATGCACCGGGGAGCTGCAGCCCGAGGGCATTTCGAGATCGCCGCCACCAAATTAGCACCCAAAACGAGATCGGCGGCTCGTATTTTTGGCCTGGGGCAGACTAAGCCTACGAAGCGAGCGTGCTGGACCGACGTAAACGACAAAAAAAATCCGAAGAAAAAGAGAGGGGTGCAACACGAGGACTTCCCAGGAGGTCACCCATCCTAGTACTACTCTCGCCCAAACACGCTTAACTGCGGAGTTCTGATGGGATCCGGTGCATTAGTGTTGGTATGATCGCACCCATCAGCATAAGCGCGTTAAATCCTTATAAAGGATCCGAACGCAGCGATGCACCGGGGAGCTGCAGCCGAGGGCATTTCGAGATCGCCGCCACCAAATTAGCACCCAAAACGAGATCGGCGGCTCGTATTTTGGCCTGGGGCAGACTAAGCCTACGAAGCGAGCGTGCTGGACCGACGTAAACGACAAAAAAAAATCCGAAGAAAAAGAGAGGGGTGCAACACGAGGACTTCCCAGGAGGTCACCCATCTAGTACTACTCTCGCCCAAACACGCTTAACTGCGGAGTTCTGATGGGATCCGGTGCATTAGTGTTGGTATGATCGCACCCATCAGCATAAGCGCGTTAAATCCTTATAAAGGATCCGAAACGCAGCGATGCACCGGGGAGCTGCAGCCCGAGGGCATTTCGAGATCGCCCGCCACCAAATTAGCACCCAAAACGAGATCGGCGCTCGTATTTTTGGCCTGGGGCAGACTAAGCCTACGAAGCGAGCGTGCTGGACCGACGTAAACGACAAAAAAAAATCCGAAGAAAAAGAGAGGGGTGCAACACGAGGACTTCCCAGGAGGTCACCCATCCTAGTACTACTCTCGCCCAAAACACGCTTAACTGCGGAGTTCTGATGGGATCCGGTGCATTAGTGTTGGTATGATCGCACCCATCAGCATAAGCGCGTTAAATCCTTATAAAGGATCCGAACGCAGCGATGCACCGGGGAGCTGCAGCCCGAGGGCATTTCGAGATCGCCGCCACCAAATTAGCACCCAAAACGAGATCGGCGGCTCGTATTTTTGGCCTGGGGCAGACTAAGCCTACGAAGCGAGCGTGCTGGACCGACGTAAACGACAAAAAAAATCCGAAGAAAAAGAGAGGGGTGCAACACGAGGACTTCCCAGGAGGTCACCCATCCTAGTACTACTCTCGCCCAAACACGCTTAACTGCGGAGTTCTGATGGGATCCGGTGCATTAGTGTTGGTATGATCGCACCCATCAGCATAAGCGCGTTAAATCCTTATAAAGGATCCGAACGCAGCGATGCACCGGGGAGCTGCAGCCCGAGGGCATTTCGAGATCGCCGCCACCAAATTAGCACCCAAAACGAGATCGGCGGCTCGTATTTTTGGCCTGGGGCAGACTAAGCCTACGAAGCGAGCGTGCTGGACCGACGTAAACGACAAAAAAAAATCCGAAGAAAAAGAGAGGGGTGCAACACGAGGACTTCCCAGGAGGTCACCCATCCTAGTACTACTCTCGCCCAAACACGCTTAACTGCGGAGTTCTGATGGGATCCGGTGCATTAGTGTTGGTATGATCGCACCCATCAGCATAAGCGCGTTAAATCCTTATAAAGGATCCGAACGCAGCGATGCACCGGGGAGCTGCAGCCCGAGGGCATTTCGAGATCGCCGCCACCAAATTAGCACCCAAAACGAGATCGGCGGCTCGTATTTTTGGCCTGGGGCAGACTAAGCCTACGAAGCGAGCGTGCTGGACCGACGTAAACGACAAAAAAAATCCGAAGAAAAAGAGAGGGGTGCAACACGAGGACTTCCCAGGAGGTCACCCATCCTAGTACTACTCTCGCCCAAACACGCTTAACTGCGGAGTTCTGATGGGATCCGGTGCATTAGTGTTGGTATGATCGCACCCATCAGCATAAGCCGCGTTAAATCCTTATAAAGATCCGAACGCAGCGATGCACCGGGAGCTGCAGCCCGAGGCATTTCGAGATCGCCGCCACCAAATTAGCACCCAAAACGAGATCGGCGGCTCGTATTTTTGGCCTGGGGCAGACTAAGCCTACGAAGCGAGCGTGCTGGACCGACGTAAACGACAAAAAAAAAATCCGAAGAAAAAGAGAGGGGTGCAACACGAGGACTTCCCAGGAGGTCACCCATCCTAGTACTACTCTTGCCCAAACACGCTTAACTGCGGAGTTCTGATGGGATCCGGTGCATTAGTGTTGGTATGATCGCACCCATCAGCATAAGCGCGTTAAATCCTTATAAAGGATCCGAACGCAGCGATGCACCGGGGAGCTGCAGCCCGAGGGCATTTCGAGATCGCCGCCACCAAATTAGCACCCAAAACGAGATCGGCGGCTCGTATTTTTGGCCTGGGGCAGACTAAGCCTACGAAGCGAGCGTGCTGGACCGACGTAAACGACAAAAAAAATCCGAAGAAAAAGAGAGGGGTGCAACACGAGGACTTCCCAGGAGGTCACCCATCCTAGTACTACTCTCGCCCAAACACGCTTAACTGCGGAGTTCTGATGGGATCCGGTGCATTAGTGTTGGTATGATCGCACCCATCAGCATAAGCGCGTTAAATCCTTATAAAGGATCCGAACGCAGCGATGCACCGGGGAGCTGCAGCCCGAGGGCATTTCGAGATCGCCGCCACCAAATTAGCACCCAAAACGAGATCGGCGGCTCGTATTTTTGGCCTGGGGCAGACTAAGCCTACGAAGCGAGCGTGCTGGACCGACGTAAACGACAAAAAAAATCCGAAGAAAAAGAGAGGGGTGCAACACGAGGACTTCCCAGGAGGTCACCCATCCTAGTACTACTCTCGCCCAAACACGCTTAACTGCGGAGTTCTGATGGGATCCGGTGCATTAGTGTTGGTATGATCGCACCCATCAGCATAAGCGCGTTAAATCCTTATAAAGGATCCGAACGCAGCGATGCACCGGGGAGCTGCAGCCCGAGGGCATTTCGAGATCGCCGCCACCAAATTAGCACCCAAAACGAGATCGGCGGCTCGTATTTTTGGCCTGGGGCAGACTAAGCCTACGAAGCGAGCGTGCTGGACCGACGTAAACGACAAAAAAAATCCGAAGAAAAAGAGAGGGGTGCAACACGAGGACTTCCCAGGAGGTCACCCATCCTAGTACTACTCTCGCCCAAACACGCTTAACTGCGGAGTTCTGATGGGATCCGGTGCATTAGTGTTGGTATGATCGCACCCATCAGCATAAGCGCGTTAAATCCTTATAAAGGATCCGAACGCAGCGATGCACCGGGGAGCTGCAGCCCGAGGGCATTTCGAGATCGCCGCCACCAAATTAGCACCCAAAACGAGATCGGCGGCTCGTATTTTTGGCCTGGGGCAGACTAAGCCTACGAAGCGAGCGTGCTGGACCGACGTAAACGACAAAAAAAATCCGAAGAAAAAGAGAGGGGTGCAACACGAGGACTTCCCAGGAGGTCACCCATCCTAGTACTACTCTCGCCCAAACACGCTTAACTGCGGAGTTCTGATGGGATCCGGTGCATTAGTGTTGGTATGATCGCACCCATCAGCATAAGCGCGTTAAATCCTTATAAAGGATCCGAACGCAGCGATGCACCGGGGAGCTGCAGCCCGAGGGCATTTCGAGATCGCCGCCACCAAATTAGCACCCAAAACGAGATCGGCGGCTCGTATTTTTGGCCTGGGGCAGACTAAGCCTACGAAGCGAGCGTGCTGGACCGACGTAAACGACAAAAAAAATCCGAAGAAAAAGAGAGGGGTGCAACACGAGGACTTCCCAGGAGGTCACCCATCCTAGTACTACTCTCGCCCAAACACGCTTAACTGCGGAGTTCTGATGGGATCCGGTGCATTAGTGTTGGTATGATCGCACCCATCAGCATAAGCGCGTTAAATCCTTATAAAGGATCCGAACGCAGCGATGCACCGGGGAGCTGCAGCCCGAGGGCATTTCGAGATCGCCGCCACCAAATTAGCACCCAAAACGAGATCGGCGGCTCGTATTTTTGGCCTGGGGCAGACTAAGCCTACGAAGCGAGCGTGCTGGACCGACGTAAACGACAAAAAAAATCCGAAGAAAAAGAGAGGGGTGCAACACGAGGACTTCCCAGGAGGTCACCCATCCTAGTACTACTCTCGCCCAAACACGCTTAACTGCGGAGTTCTGATGGGATCCGGTGCATTAGTGTTGGTATGATCGCACCCATCAGCATAAGCGCGTTAAATCCTTATAAAGGATCCGAACGCAGCGATGCACCGGGGAGCTGCAGCCCGAGGGTATTTCGAGATCGCCGCCACCAAATTAGCACCCAAAACGAGATCGGCGGCTCGTATTTTTGGCCTGGGGCAGACTAAGCCTACGAAGCGAGCGTGCTGGACCGACGTAAACGACAAAAAAAAATCCGAAGAAAAAGAGAGGGGTGCAACACGAGGACTTCCCAGGAGGTCACCCATCCTAGTACTACTCTCGCCCAAACACGCTTAACTGCGGAGTTCTGATGGGATCCGGTGCATTAGTGTTGGTATGATCGCACCCATCAGCATAAGCGCGTTAAATCCTTATAAAGGATCCGAACGCAGCGATGCACCGGGGAGCTGCAGCCCGAGGGCATTTCGAGATCGCCGCCACCAAATTAGCACCCAAAACGAGATCGGCGGCTCGTATTTTTGGCCTGGGGCAGACTAAGCCTACGAAGCGAGCGTGCTGGACCGACGTAAACGACAAAAAAAATCCGAAGAAAAAGAGAGGGGTGCAACACGAGGACTTCCCAGGAGGTCACCCATCCTAGTACTACTCTCGCCCAAACACGCTTAACTGCGGAGTTCTGATGGGATCCGGTGCATTAGTGTTGGTATGATCGCACCCATCAGCATAAGCGCGTTAAATCCTTATAAAGGATCCGAACGCAGCGATGCACCGGGGAGCTGCAGCCCGAGGGCATTTCGAGATCGCCGCCACCAAATTAGCACCCAAAACGAGATCGGCGGCTCGTATTTTTGGCCTGGGGCAGACTAAGCCTACGAAGCGAGCGTGCTGGACCGACGTAAACGACAAAAAAAATCCGAAGAAAAAGAGAGGGGTGCAACACGAGGACTTCCCAGGAGGTCACCCATCCTAGTACTACTCTCGCCCAAACACGCTTAACTGCGGAGTTCTGATGGGATCCGGTGCATTAGTGTTGGTATGATCGCACCCATCAGCATAAGCGCGTTAAATCCTTATAAAGGATCCGAACGCAGCGATGCACCGGGGAGCTGCAGCCCGAGGGCATTTCGAGATCGCCGCCACCAAATTAGCACCCAAAACGAGATCGGCGGCTCGTATTTTTGGCCTGGGGCAGACTAAGCCTACGAAGCGAGCGTGCTGGACCGACGTAAACGACAAAAAAAATCCGAAGAAAAAGAGAGGGGTGCAACACGAGGACTTCCCAGGAGGTCACCCATCCTAGTACTACTCTCGCCCAAACACGCTTAACTGCGGAGTTCTGATGGGATCCGGTGCATTAGTGTTGGTATGATCGCACCCATCAGCATAAGCGCGTTAAATCCTTATAAAGGATCCGAACGCAGCGATGCACCGGGGAGCTGCAGCCCGAGGGCATTTCGAGATCGCCGCCACCAAATTAGCACCCAAAACGAGATCGGCGGCTCGTATTTTTGGCCTGGGGCAGACTAAGCCTACGAAGCGAGCGTGCTGGACCGACGTAAACGACAAAAAAAATCCGAAGAAAAAGAGAGGGGTGCAACACGAGGACTTCCCAGGAGGTCACCCATCCTAGTACTACTCTCGCCCAAACACGCTTAACTGCGGAGTTCTGATGGGATCCGGTGCATTAGTGTTGGTATGATCGCACCCATCAGCATAAGCGCGTTAAATCCTTATAAAGGATCCGAACGCAGCGATGCACCGGGGAGCTGCAGCCCGAGGGCATTTCGAGATCGCCGCCACCAAATTAGCACCCAAAACGAGATCGGCGGCTCGTATTTTTGGCCTGGGGCAGACTAAGCCTACGAAGCGAGCGTGCTGGACCGACGTAAACGACAAAAAAAAATCCGAAGAAAAAGAGAGGGGTGCAACACGAGGACTTCCCAGGAGGTCACCCATCCTAGTACTACTCTCGCCCAAACACGCTTAACTGCGGAGTTCTGATGGGATCCGGTGCATTAGTGTTGGTATGATCGCACCCATCAGCATAAGCGCGTTAAATCCTTATAAAGGATCCGAACGCAGCGATGCACCGGGGAGCTGCAGCCCGAGGGCATTTCGAGATCGCCGCCACCAAATTAGCACCCAAAACGAGATCGGCGGCTCGTATTTTTGGCCTGGGGCAGACTAAGCCTACGAAGCGAGCGTGCTGGACCGACGTAAACGACAAAAAAAATCCGAAGAAAAAGAGAGGGGTGCAACACGAGGACTTCCCAGGAGGTCACCCATCCTAGTACTACTCTCGCCCAAACACGCTTAACTGCGGAGTTCTGATGGGATCCGGTGCATTAGTGTTGGTATGATCGCACCCATCAGCATAAGCGCGTTAAATCCTTATAAAGGATCCGAACGCAGCGATGCACCGGGGAGCTGCAGCCCGAGGGCATTTCGAGATCGCCGCCACCAAATTAGCACCCAAAACGAGATCGGCGGCTCGTATTTTTGGCCTGGGGCAGACTAAGCCTACGAAGCGAGCGTGCTGGACCGACGTAAACGACAAAAAAAATCCGAAGAAAAAGAGAGGGGTGCAACACGAGGACTTCCCAGGAGGTCACCCATCCTAGTACTACTCTCGCCCAAACACGCTTAACTGCGGAGTTCTGATGGGATCCGGTGCATTAGTGTTGGTATGATCGCACCCATCAGCATAAGCGCGTTAAATCCTTATAAAGGATCCGAACGCAGCGATGCACCGGGGAGCTGCAGCCCGAGGGCATTTCGAGATCGCCGCCACCAAATTAGCACCCAAAACGAGATCGGCGGCTCGTATTTTTGGCCTGGGGCAGACTAAGCCTACGAAGCGAGCGTGCTGGACCGACGTAAACGACAAAAAAAATCCGAAGAAAAAGAGAGGGGTGCAACACGAGGACTTCCCAGGAGGTCACCCATCCTAGTACTACTCTCGCCCAAACACGCTTAACTGCGGAGTTCTGATGGGATCCGGTGCATTAGTGTTGGTATGATCGCACCCATCAGCATAAGCGCGTTAAATCCTTATAAAGGATCCGAACGCAGCGATGCACCGGGGAGCTGCAGCCCGAGGGCATTTCGAGATCGCCGCCACCAAATTAGCACCCAAAACGAGATCGGCGGCTCGTATTTTTGGCCTGGGGCAGACTAAGCCTACGAAGCGAGCGTGCTGGACCGACGTAAACGACAAAAAAAATCCGAAGAAAAAGAGAGGGGTGCAACACGAGGACTTCCCAGGAGGTCACCCATCCTAGTACTACTCTCGCCCAAACACGCTTAACTGCGGAGTTCTGATGGGATCCGGTGCATTAGTGTTGGTATGATCGCACCCATCAGCATAAGCGCGTTAAATCCTTATAAAGGATCCGAACGCAGCGATGCACCGGGGAGCTGCAGCCCGAGGGCATTTCGAGATCGCCGCCACCAAATTAGCACCCAAAACGAGATCGGCGGCTCGTATTTTTGGCCTGGGGCAGACTAAGCCTACGAAGCGAGCGTGCTGGACCGACGTAAACGACAAAAAAAAATCCGAAGAAAAAGAGAGGGGTGCAACACGAGGACTTCCCAGGAGGTCACCCATCCTAGTACTACTCTCGCCCAAACACACTTAACTGCGGAGTTCTGATGGGATCCGGTGCATTAGTGTTGGTATGATCGCACCCATCAGCATAAGCGCGTTAAATCCTTATAAAGGATCCGAACGCAGCGATGCACCGGGGAGCTGCAGCCCGAGGGCATTTCGAGATCGCCGCCACCAAATTAGCACCCAAAACGAGATCGGCGGCTCGTATTTTTGGCCTGGGGCAGACTAAGCCTACGAAGCGAGCGTGCTGGACCGACGTAAACGACAAAAAAAATCCGAAGAAAAAGAGAGGGGTGCAACACGAGGACTTCCCAGGAGGTCACCCATCCTAGTACTACTCTCGCCCAAACACGCTTAACTGCGGAGTTCTGATGGGATCCGGTGCATTAGTGTTGGTATGATCGCACCCATCAGCATAAGCGCGTTAAATCCTTATAAAGGATCCGAACGCAGCGATGCACCGGGGAGCTGCAGCCCGAGGGCATTTCGAGATCGCCGCCACCAAATTAGCACCCAAAACGAGATCGGCGGCTCGTATTTTTGGCCTGGGGCAGACTAAGCCTACGAAGCGAGCGTGCTGGACCGACGTAAACGACAAAAAAAATCCGAAGAAAAAGAGAGGGGTGCAACACGAGGACTTCCCAGGAGGTCACCCATCCTAGTACTACTCTCGCCCAAACACGCTTAACTGCGGAGTTCTGATGGGATCCGGTGCATTAGTGTTGGTATGATCGCACCCATCAGCATAAGCGCGTTAAATCCTTATAAAGGATCCGAACGCAGCGATGCACCGGGGAGCTGCAGCCCGAGGGCATTTCGAGATCGCCGCCACCAAATTAGCACCCAAAACGAGATCGGCGGCTCGTATTTTTGGCCTGGGGCAGACTAAGCCTACGAAGCGAGCGTGCTGGACCGACGTAAACGACAAAAAAAATCCGAAGAAAAAGAGAGGGGTGCAACACGAGGACTTCCCAGGAGGTCACCCATCCTAGTACTACTCTCGCCCAAACACGCTTAACTGCGGAGTTCTGATGGGATCCGGTGCATTAGTGTTGGTATGATCGCACCCATCAGCATAAGCGCGTTAAATCCTTATAAAGGATCCGAACGCAGCGATGCACCGGGGAGCTGCAGCCCGAGGGCATTTCGAGATCGCCGCCACCAAATTAGCACCCAAAACGAGATCGGCGGCTCGTATTTTTGGCCTGGGGCAGACTAAGCCTACGAAGCGAGCGTGCTGGACCGACGTAAACGACAAAAAAAATCCGAAGAAAAAGAGAGGGGTGCAACACGAGGACTTCCCAGGAGGTCACCCATCCTAGTACTACTCTCGCCCAAACACGCTTAACTGCGGAGTTCTGATGGGATCCGGTGCATTAGTGTTGGTATGATCGCACCCATCAGCATAAGCGCGTTAAATCCTTATAAAGGATCCGAACGCAGCGATGCACCGGGGAGCTGCAGCCCGAGGGCATTTCGAGATCGCCGCCACCAAATTAGCACCCAAAACGAGATCGGCGGCTCGTATTTTTGGCCTGGGGCAGACTAAGCCTACGAAGCGAGCGTGCTGGACCGACGTAAACGACAAAAAAAATCCGAAGAAAAAGAGAGGGGTGCAACACGAGGACTTCCCAGGAGGTCACCCATCCTAGTACTACTCTCGCCCAAACACGCTTAACTGCGGAGTTCTGATGGGATCCGGTGCATTAGTGTTGGTATGATCGCACCCATCAGCATAAGCGCGTTAAATCCTTATAAAGGATCCGAACGCAGCGATGCACCGGGGAGCTGCAGCCCGAGGGCATTTCGAGATCGCCGCCACCAAATTAGCACCCAAAACGAGATCGGCGGCTCGTATTTTTGGCCTGGGGCAGACTAAGCCTACGAAGCGAGCGTGCTGGACCGACGTAAACGACAAAAAAAATCCGAAGAAAAAGAGAGGGGTGCAACACGAGGACTTCCCAGGAGGTCACCCATCCTAGTACTACTCTCGCCCAAACACGCTTAACTGCGGAGTTCTGATGGGATCCGGTGCATTAGTGTTGGTATGATCGCACCCATCAGCATAAGCGCGTTAAATCCTTATAAAGGATCCGAACGCAGCGATGCACCGGGGAGCTGCAGCCCGAGGGCATTTCGAGATCGCCGCCACCAAATTAGCACCCAAAACGAGATCGGCGGCTCGTATTTTTGGCCTGGGGCAGACTAAGCCTACGAAGCGAGCGTGCTGGACCGACGTAAACGACAAAAAAAATCCGAAGAAAAAGAGAGGGGTGCAACACGAGGACTTCCCAGGAGGTCACCCATCCTAGTACTACTCTCGCCCAAACACGCTTAACTGCGGAGTTCTGATGGGATCCGGTGCATTAGTGTTGGTATGATCGCACCCATCAGCATAAGCGCGTTAAATCCTTATAAAGGATCCGAACGCAGCGATGCACCGGGGAGCTGCAGCCCGAGGGCATTTCGAGATCGCCGCCACCAAATTAGCACCCAAAACGAGATCGGCGGCTCGTATTTTTGGCCTGGGGCAGACTAAGCCTACGAAGCGAGCGTGCTGGACCGACGTAAACGACAAAAAAAATCCGAAGAAAAAGAGAGGGGTGCAACACGAGGACTTCCCAGGAGGTCACCCATCCTAGTACTACTCTCGCCCAAACACGCTTAACTGCGGAGTTCTGATGGGATCCGGTGCATTAGTGTTGGTATGATCGCACCCATCAGCATAAGCGCGTTAAATCCTTATAAAGGATCCGAACGCAGCGATGCACCGGGGAGCTGCAGCCCGAGGGCATTTCGAGATCGCCGCCACCAAATTAGCACCCAAAACGAGATCGGCGGCTCGTATTTTTGGCCTGGGGCAGACTAAGCCTACGAAGCGAGCGTGCTGGACCGACGTAAACGACAAAAAAAATCCGAAGAAAAAGAGAGGGGTGCAACACGAGGACTTCCCAGGAGGTCACCCATCCTAGTACTACTCTCGCCCAAACACGCTTAACTGCGGAGTTCTGATGGGATCCGGTGCATTAGTGTTGGTATGATCGCACCCATCAGCATAAGCGCGTTAAATCCTTATAAAGGATCCGAACGCAGCGATGCACCGGGGAGCTGCAGCCCGAGGGCATTTCGAGATCGCCGCCACCAAATTAGCACCCAAAACGAGATCGGCGGCTCGTATTTTTGGCCTGGGGCAGACTAAGCCTACGAAGCGAGCGTGCTGGACCGACGTAAACGACAAAAAAAATCCGAAGAAAAAGAGAGGGGTGCAACACGAGGACTTCCCAGGAGGTCACCCATCCTAGTACTACTCTCGCCCAAACACGCTTAACTGCGGAGTTCTGATGGGATCCGGTGCATTAGTGTTGGTATGATCGCACCCATCAGCATAAGCGCGTTAAATCCTTATAAAGGATCCGAACGCAGCGATGCACCGGGGAGCTGCAGCCCGAGGGCATTTCGAGATCGCCGCCACCAAATTAGCACCCAAAACGAGATCGGCGGCTCGTATTTTTGGCCTGGGGCAGACTAAGCCTACGAAGCGAGCGTGCTGGACCGACGTAAACGACAAAAAAAATCCGAAGAAAAAGAGAGGGGTGCAACACGAGGACTTCCCAGGAGGTCACCCATCCTAGTACTACTCTCGCCCAAACACGCTTAACTGCGGAGTTCTGATGGGATCCGGTGCATTAGTGTTGGTATGATCGCACCCATCAGCATAAGCGCGTTAAATCCTTATAAAGGATCCGAACGCAGCGATGCACCGGGGAGCTGCAGCCCGAGGGCATTTCGAGATCGCCGCCACCAAATTAGCACCCAAAACGAGATCGGCGGCTCGTATTTTTGGCCTGGGGCAGACTAAGCCTACGAAGCGAGCGTGCTGGACCGACGTAAACGACAAAAAAAATCCGAAGAAAAAGAGAGGGGTGCAACACGAGGACTTCCCAGGAGGTCACCCATCCTAGTACTACTCTCGCCCAAACACGCTTAACTGCGGAGTTCTGATGGGATCCGGTGCATTAGTGTTGGTATGATCGCACCCATCAGCATAAGCGCGTTAAATCCTTATAAAGGATCCGAACGCAGCGATGCACCGGGGAGCTGCAGCCCGAGGGCATTTCGAGATCGCCGCCACCAAATTAGCACCCAAAACGAGATCGGCGGCTCGTATTTTTGGCCTGGGGCAGACTAAGCCTACGAAGCGAGCGTGCTGGACCGACGTAAACGACAAAAAAAATCCGAAGAAAAAGAGAGGGGTGCAACACGAGGACTTCCCAGGAGGTCACCCATCCTAGTACTACTCTCGCCCAAACACGCTTAACTGCGGAGTTCTGATGGGATCCGGTGCATTAGTGTTGGTATGATCGCACCCATCAGCATAAGCGCGTTAAATCCTTATAAAGGATCCGAACGCAGCGATGCACCGGGGAGCTGCAGCCCGAGGGCATTTCGAGATCGCCGCCACCAAATTAGCACCCAAAACGAGATCGGCGGCTCGTATTTTTGGCCTGGGGCAGACTAAGCCTACGAAGCGAGCGTGCTGGACCGACGTAAACGACAAAAAAAATCCGAAGAAAAAGAGAGGGGTGCAACACGAGGACTTCCCAGGAGGTCACCCATCCTAGTACTACTCTCGCCCAAACACGCTTAACTGCGGAGTTCTGATGGGATCCGGTGCATTAGTGTTGGTATGATCGCACCCATCAGCATAAGCGCGTTAAATCCTTATAAAGGATCCGAACGCAGCGATGCACCGGGGAGCTGCAGCCCGAGGGCATTTCGAGATCGCCGCCACCAAATTAGCACCCAAAACGAGATCGGCGGCTCGTATTTTTGGCCTGGGGCAGACTAAGCCTACGAAGCGAGCGTGCTGGACCGACGTAAACGACAAAAAAAATCCGAAGAAAAAGAGAGGGGTGCAACACGAGGACTTCCCAGGAGGTCACCCATCCTAGTACTACTCTCGCCCAAACACGCTTAACTGCGGAGTTCTGATGGGATCCGGTGCATTAGTGTTGGTATGATCGCACCCATCAGCATAAGCGCGTTAAATCCTTATAAAGGATCCGAACGCAGCGATGCACCGGGGAGCTGCAGCCCGAGGGCATTTCGAGATCGCCGCCACCAAATTAGCACCCAAAACGAGATCGGCGGCTCGTATTTTTGGCCTGGGGCAGACTAAGCCTACGAAGCGAGCGTGCTGGACCGACGTAAACGACAAAAAAAATCCGAAGAAAAAGAGAGGGGTGCAACACGAGGACTTCCCAGGAGGTCACCCATCCTAGTACTACTCTCGCCCAAACACGCTTAACTGCGGAGTTCTGATGGGATCCGGTGCATTAGTGTTGGTATGATCGCACCCATCAGCATAAGCGCGTTAAATCCTTATAAAGGATCCGAACGCAGCGATGCACCGGGGAGCTGCAGCCCGAGGGCATTTCGAGATCGCCGCCACCAAATTAGCACCCAAAACGAGATCGGCGGCTCGTATTTTTGGCCTGGGGCAGACTAAGCCTACGAAGCGAGCGTGCTGGACCGACGTAAACGACAAAAAAAATCCGAAGAAAAAGAGAGGGGTGCAACACGAGGACTTCCCAGGAGGTCACCCATCCTAGTACTACTCTCGCCCAAACACGCTTAACTGCGGAGTTCTGATGGGATCCGGTGCATTAGTGTTGGTATGATCGCACCCATCAGCATAAGCGCGTTAAATCCTTATAAAGGATCCGAACGCAGCGATGCACCGGGGAGCTGCAGCCCGAGGGCATTTCGAGATCGCCGCCACCAAATTAGCACCCAAAACGAGATCGGCGGCTCGTATTTTTGGCCTGGGGCAGACTAAGCCTACGAAGCGAGCGTGCTGGACCGACGTAAACGACAAAAAAAATCCGAAGAAAAAGAGAGGGGTGCAACACGAGGACTTCCCAGGAGGTCACCCATCCTAGTACTACTCTCGCCCAAACACGCTTAACTGCGGAGTTCTGATGGGATCCGGTGCATTAGTGTTGGTATGATCGCACCCATCAGCATAAGCGCGTTAAATCCTTATAAAGGATCCGAACGCAGCGATGCACCGGGGAGCTGCAGCCCGAGGGCATTTCGAGATCGCCGCCACCAAATTAGCACCCAAAACGAGATCGGCGGCTCGTATTTTTGGCCTGGGGCAGACTAAGCCTACGAAGCGAGCGTGCTGGACCGACGTAAACGACAAAAAAAATCCGAAGAAAAAGAGAGGGGTGCAACACGAGGACTTCCCAGGAGGTCACCCATCCTAGTACTACTCTCGCCCAAACACGCTTAACTGCGGAGTTCTGATGGGATCCGGTGCATTAGTGTTGGTATGATCGCACCCATCAGCATAAGCGCGTTAAATCCTTATAAAGGATCCGAACGCAGCGATGCACCGGGGAGCTGCAGCCCGAGGGCATTTCGAGATCGCCGCCACCAAATTAGCACCCAAAACGAGATCGGCGGCTCGTATTTTTGGCCTGGGGCAGACTAAGCCTACGAAGCGAGCGTGCTGGACCGACGTAAACGACAAAAAAAATCCGAAGAAAAAGAGAGGGGTGCAACACGAGGACTTCCCAGGAGGTCACCCATCCTAGTACTACTCTCGCCCAAACACGCTTAACTGCGGAGTTCTGATGGGATCCGGTGCATTAGTGTTGGTATGATCGCACCCATCAGCATAAGCGCGTTAAATCCTTATAAAGGATCCGAACGCAGCGATGCACCGGGGAGCTGCAGCCCGAGGGCATTTCGAGATCGCCGCCACCAAATTAGCACCCAAAACGAGATCGGCGGCTCGTATTTTTGGCCTGGGGCAGACTAAGCCTACGAAGCGAGCGTGCTGGACCGACGTAAACGACAAAAAAAATCCGAAGAAAAAGAGAGGGGTGCAACACGAGGACTTCCCAGGAGGTCACCCATCCTAGTACTACTCTCGCCCAAACACGCTTAACTGCGGAGTTCTGATGGGATCCGGTGCATTAGTGTTGGTATGATCGCACCCATCAGCATAAGCGCGTTAAATCCTTATAAAGGATCCGAACGCAGCGATGCACCGGGGAGCTGCAGCCCGAGGGCATTTCGAGATCGCCGCCACCAAATTAGCACCCAAAACGAGATCGGCGGCTCGTATTTTTGGCCTGGGGCAGACTAAGCCTACGAAGCGAGCGTGCTGGACCGACGTAAACGACAAAAAAAATCCGAAGAAAAAGAGAGGGGTGCAACACGAGGACTTCCCAGGAGGTCACCCATCCTAGTACTACTCTCGCCCAAACACGCTTAACTGCGGAGTTCTGATGGGATCCGGTGCATTAGTGTTGGTATGATCGCACCCATCAGCATAAGCGCGTTAAATCCTTATAAAGGATCCGAACGCAGCGATGCACCGGGGAGCTGCAGCCCGAGGGCATTTCGAGATCGCCGCCACCAAATTAGCACCCAAAACGAGATCGGCGGCTCGTATTTTTGGCCTGGGGCAGACTAAGCCTACGAAGCGAGCGTGCTGGACCGACGTAAACGACAAAAAAAATCCGAAGAAAAAGAGAGGGGTGCAACACGAGGACTTCCCAGGAGGTCACCCATCCTAGTACTACTCTCGCCCAAACACGCTTAACTGCGGAGTTCTGATGGGATCCGGTGCATTAGTGTTGGTATGATCGCACCCATCAGCATAAGCGCGTTAAATCCTTATAAAGGATCCGAACGCAGCGATGCACCGGGGAGCTGCAGCCCGAGGGCATTTCGAGATCGCCGCCACCAAATTAGCACCCAAAACGAGATCGGCGGCTCGTATTTTTGGCCTGGGGCAGACTAAGCCTACGAAGCGAGCGTGCTGGACCGACGTAAACGACAAAAAAAATCCGAAGAAAAAGAGAGGGGTGCAACACGAGGACTTCCCAGGAGGTCACCCATCCTAGTACTACTCTCGCCCAAACACGCTTAACTGCGGAGTTCTGATGGGATCCGGTGCATTAGTGTTGGTATGATCGCACCCATCAGCATAAGCGCGTTAAATCCTTATAAAGGATCCGAACGCAGCGATGCACCGGGGAGCTGCAGCCCGAGGGCATTTCGAGATCGCCGCCACCAAATTAGCACCCAAAACGAGATCGGCGGCTCGTATTTTTGGCCTGGGGCAGACTAAGCCTACGAAGCGAGCGTGCTGGACCGACGTAAACGACAAAAAAAATCCGAAGAAAAAGAGAGGGGTGCAACACGAGGACTTCCCAGGAGGTCACCCATCCTAGTACTACTCTCGCCCAAACACGCTTAACTGCGGAGTTCTGATGGGATCCGGTGCATTAGTGTTGGTATGATCGCACCCATCAGCATAAGCGCGTTAAATCCTTATAAAGGATCCGAACGCAGCGATGCACCGGGGAGCTGCAGCCCGAGGGCATTTCGAGATCGCCGCCACCAAATTAGCACCCAAAACGAGATCGGCGGCTCGTATTTTTGGCCTGGGGCAGACTAAGCCTACGAAGCGAGCGTGCTGGACCGACGTAAACGACAAAAAAAATCCGAAGAAAAAGAGAGGGGTGCAACACGAGGACTTCCCAGGAGGTCACCCATCCTAGTACTACTCTCGCCCAAACACGCTTAACTGCGGAGTTCTGATGGGATCCGGTGCATTAGTGTTGGTATGATCGCACCCATCAGCATAAGCGCGTTAAATCCTTATAAAGGATCCGAACGCAGCGATGCACCGGGGAGCTGCAGCCCGAGGGCATTTCGAGATCGCCGCCACCAAATTAGCACCCAAAACGAGATCGGCGGCTCGTATTTTTGGCCTGGGGCAGACTAAGCCTACGAAGCGAGCGTGCTGGACCGACGTAAACGACAAAAAAAATCCGAAGAAAAAGAGAGGGGTGCAACACGAGGACTTCCCAGGAGGTCACCCATCCTAGTACTACTCTCGCCCAAACACGCTTAACTGCGGAGTTCTGATGGGATCCGGTGCATTAGTGTTGGTATGATCGCACCCATCAGCATAAGCGCGTTAAATCCTTATAAAGGATCCGAACGCAGCGATGCACCGGGGAGCTGCAGCCCGAGGGCATTTCGAGATCGCCGCCACCAAATTAGCACCCAAAACGAGATCGGCGGCTCGTATTTTTGGCCTGGGGCAGACTAAGCCTACGAAGCGAGCGTGCTGGACCGACGTAAACGACAAAAAAAATCCGAAGAAAAAGAGAGGGGTGCAACACGAGGACTTCCCAGGAGGTCACCCATCCTAGTACTACTCTCGCCCAAACACGCTTAACTGCGGAGTTCTGATGGGATCCGGTGCATTAGTGTTGGTATGATCGCACCCATCAGCATAAGCGCGTTAAATCCTTATAAAGGATCCGAACGCAGCGATGCACCGGGGAGCTGCAGCCCGAGGGCATTTCGAGATCGCCGCCACCAAATTAGCACCCAAAACGAGATCGGCGGCTCGTATTTTTGGCCTGGGGCAGACTAAGCCTACGAAGCGAGCGTGCTGGACCGACGTAAACGACAAAAAAAATCCGAAGAAAAAGAGAGGGGTGCAACACGAGGACTTCCCAGGAGGTCACCCATCCTAGTACTACTCTCGCCCAAACACGCTTAACTGCGGAGTTCTGATGGGATCCGGTGCATTAGTGTTGGTATGATCGCACCCATCAGCATAAGCGCGTTAAATCCTTATAAAGGATCCGAACGCAGCGATGCACCGGGGAGCTGCAGCCCGAGGGCATTTCGAGATCGCCGCCACCAAATTAGCACCCAAAACGAGATCGGCGGCTCGTATTTTTGGCCTGGGGCAGACTAAGCCTACGAAGCGAGCGTGCTGGACCGACGTAAACGACAAAAAAAATCCGAAGAAAAAGAGAGGGGTGCAACACGAGGACTTCCCAGGAGGTCACCCATCCTAGTACTACTCTCGCCCAAACACGCTTAACTGCGGAGTTCTGATGGGATCCGGTGCATTAGTGTTGGTATGATCGCACCCATCAGCATAAGCGCGTTAAATCCTTATAAAGGATCCGAACGCAGCGATGCACCGGGGAGCTGCAGCCCGAGGGCATTTCGAGATCGCCGCCACCAAATTAGCACCCAAAACGAGATCGGCGGCTCGTATTTTTGGCCTGGGGCAGACTAAGCCTACGAAGCGAGCGTGCTGGACCGACGTAAACGACAAAAAAAATCCGAAGAAAAAGAGAGGGGTGCAACACGAGGACTTCCCAGGAGGTCACCCATCCTAGTACTACTCTCGCCCAAACACGCTTAACTGCGGAGTTCTGATGGGATCCGGTGCATTAGTGTTGGTATGATCGCACCCATCAGCATAAGCGCGTTAAATCCTTATAAAGGATCCGAACGCAGCGATGCACCGGGGAGCTGCAGCCCGAGGGCATTTCGAGATCGCCGCCACCAAATTAGCACCCAAAACGAGATCGGCGGCTCGTATTTTTGGCCTGGGGCAGACTAAGCCTACGAAGCGAGCGTGCTGGACCGACGTAAACGACAAAAAAAATCCGAAGAAAAAGAGAGGGGTGCAACACGAGGACTTCCCAGGAGGTCACCCATCCTAGTACTACTCTCGCCCAAACACGCTTAACTGCGGAGTTCTGATGGGATCCGGTGCATTAGTGTTGGTATGATCGCACCCATCAGCATAAGCGCGTTAAATCCTTATAAAGGATCCGAACGCAGCGATGCACCGGGGAGCTGCAGCCCGAGGGCATTTCGAGATCGCCGCCACCAAATTAGCACCCAAAACGAGATCGGCGGCTCGTATTTTTGGCCTGGGGCAGACTAAGCCTACGAAGCGAGCGTGCTGGACCGACGTAAACGACAAAAAAAATCCGAAGAAAAAGAGAGGGGTGCAACACGAGGACTTCCCAGGAGGTCACCCATCCTAGTACTACTCTCGCCCAAACACGCTTAACTGCGGAGTTCTGATGGGATCCGGTGCATTAGTGTTGGTATGATCGCACCCATCAGCATAAGCGCGTTAAATCCTTATAAAGGATCCGAACGCAGCGATGCACCGGGGAGCTGCAGCCCGAGGGCATTTCGAGATCGCCGCCACCAAATTAGCACCCAAAACGAGATCGGCGGCTCGTATTTTTGGCCTGGGGCAGACTAAGCCTACGAAGCGAGCGTGCTGGACCGACGTAAACGACAAAAAAAATCCGAAGAAAAAGAGAGGGGTGCAACACGAGGACTTCCCAGGAGGTCACCCATCCTAGTACTACTCTCGCCCAAACACGCTTAACTGCGGAGTTCTGATGGGATCCGGTGCATTAGTGTTGGTATGATCGCACCCATCAGCATAAGCGCGTTAAATCCTTATAAAGGATCCGAACGCAGCGATGCACCGGGGAGCTGCAGCCCGAGGGCATTTCGAGATCGCCGCCACCAAATTAGCACCCAAAACGAGATCGGCGGCTCGTATTTTTGGCCTGGGGCAGACTAAGCCTACGAAGCGAGCGTGCTGGACCGACGTAAACGACAAAAAAAATCCGAAGAAAAAGAGAGGGGTGCAACACGAGGACTTCCCAGGAGGTCACCCATCCTAGTACTACTCTCGCCCAAACACGCTTAACTGCGGAGTTCTGATGGGATCCGGTGCATTAGTGTTGGTATGATCGCACCCATCAGCATAAGCGCGTTAAATCCTTATAAAGGATCCGAACGCAGCGATGCACCGGGGAGCTGCAGCCCGAGGGCATTTCGAGATCGCCGCCACCAAATTAGCACCCAAAACGAGATCGGCGGCTCGTATTTTTGGCCTGGGGCAGACTAAGCCTACGAAGCGAGCGTGCTGGACCGACGTAAACGACAAAAAAAATCCGAAGAAAAAGAGAGGGGTGCAACACGAGGACTTCCCAGGAGGTCACCCATCCTAGTACTACTCTCGCCCAAACACGCTTAACTGCGGAGTTCTGATGGGATCCGGTGCATTAGTGTTGGTATGATCGCACCCATCAGCATAAGCGCGTTAAATCCTTATAAAGGATCCGAACGCAGCGATGCACCGGGGAGCTGCAGCCCGAGGGCATTTCGAGATCGCCGCCACCAAATTAGCACCCAAAACGAGATCGGCGGCTCGTATTTTTGGCCTGGGGCAGACTAAGCCTACGAAGCGAGCGTGCTGGACCGACGTAAACGACAAAAAAAATCCGAAGAAAAAGAGAGGGGTGCAACACGAGGACTTCCCAGGAGGTCACCCATCCTAGTACTACTCTCGCCCAAACACGCTTAACTGCGGAGTTCTGATGGGATCCGGTGCATTAGTGTTGGTATGATCGCACCCATCAGCATAAGCGCGTTAAATCCTTATAAAGGATCCGAACGCAGCGATGCACCGGGGAGCTGCAGCCCGAGGGCATTTCGAGATCGCCGCCACCAAATTAGCACCCAAAACGAGATCGGCGGCTCGTATTTTTGGCCTGGGGCAGACTAAGCCTACGAAGCGAGCGTGCTGGACCGACGTAAACGACAAAAAAAATCCGAAGAAAAAGAGAGGGGTGCAACACGAGGACTTCCCAGGAGGTCACCCATCCTAGTACTACTCTCGCCCAAACACGCTTAACTGCGGAGTTCTGATGGGATCCGGTGCATTAGTGTTGGTATGATCGCACCCATCAGCATAAGCGCGTTAAATCCTTATAAAGGATCCGAACGCAGCGATGCACCGGGGAGCTGCAGCCCGAGGGCATTTCGAGATCGCCGCCACCAAATTAGCACCCAAAACGAGATCGGCGGCTCGTATTTTTGGCCTGGGGCAGACTAAGCCTACGAAGCGAGCGTGCTGGACCGACGTAAACGACAAAAAAAATCCGAAGAAAAAGAGAGGGGTGCAACACGAGGACTTCCCAGGAGGTCACCCATCCTAGTACTACTCTCGCCCAAACACGCTTAACTGCGGAGTTCTGATGGGATCCGGTGCATTAGTGTTGGTATGATCGCACCCATCAGCATAAGCGCGTTAAATCCTTATAAAGGATCCGAACGCAGCGATGCACCGGGGAGCTGCAGCCCGAGGGCATTTCGAGATCGCCGCCACCAAATTAGCACCCAAAACGAGATCGGCGGCTCGTATTTTTGGCCTGGGGCAGACTAAGCCTACGAAGCGAGCGTGCTGGACCGACGTAAACGACAAAAAAAATCCGAAGAAAAAGAGAGGGGTGCAACACGAGGACTTCCCAGGAGGTCACCCATCCTAGTACTACTCTCGCCCAAACACGCTTAACTGCGGAGTTCTGATGGGATCCGGTGCATTAGTGTTGGTATGATCGCACCCATCAGCATAAGCGCGTTAAATCCTTATAAAGGATCCGAACGCAGCGATGCACCGGGGAGCTGCAGCCCGAGGGCATTTCGAGATCGCCGCCACCAAATTAGCACCCAAAACGAGATCGGCGGCTCGTATTTTTGGCCTGGGGCAGACTAAGCCTACGAAGCGAGCGTGCTGGACCGACGTAAACGACAAAAAAAATCCGAAGAAAAAGAGAGGGGTGCAACACGAGGACTTCCCAGGAGGTCACCCATCCTAGTACTACTCTCGCCCAAACACGCTTAACTGCGGAGTTCTGATGGGATCCGGTGCATTAGTGTTGGTATGATCGCACCCATCAGCATAAGCGCGTTAAATCCTTATAAAGGATCCGAACGCAGCGATGCACCGGGGAGCTGCAGCCCGAGGGCATTTCGAGATCGCCGCCACCAAATTAGCACCCAAAACGAGATCGGCGGCTCGTATTTTTGGCCTGGGGCAGACTAAGCCTACGAAGCGAGCGTGCTGGACCGACGTAAACGACAAAAAAAATCCGAAGAAAAAGAGAGGGGTGCAACACGAGGACTTCCCAGGAGGTCACCCATCCTAGTACTACTCTCGCCCAAACACGCTTAACTGCGGAGTTCTGATGGGATCCGGTGCATTAGTGTTGGTATGATCGCACCCATCAGCATAAGCGCGTTAAATCCTTATAAAGGATCCGAACGCAGCGATGCACCGGGGAGCTGCAGCCCGAGGGCATTTCGAGATCGCCGCCACCAAATTAGCACCCAAAACGAGATCGGCGGCTCGTATTTTTGGCCTGGGGCAGACTAAGCCTACGAAGCGAGCGTGCTGGACCGACGTAAACGACAAAAAAAATCCGAAGAAAAAGAGAGGGGTGCAACACGAGGACTTCCCAGGAGGTCACCCATCCTAGTACTACTCTCGCCCAAACACGCTTAACTGCGGAGTTCTGATGGGATCCGGTGCATTAGTGTTGGTATGATCGCACCCATCAGCATAAGCGCGTTAAATCCTTATAAAGGATCCGAACGCAGCGATGCACCGGGGAGCTGCAGCCCGAGGGCATTTCGAGATCGCCGCCACCAAATTAGCACCCAAAACGAGATCGGCGGCTCGTATTTTTGGCCTGGGGCAGACTAAGCCTACGAAGCGAGCGTGCTGGACCGACGTAAACGACAAAAAAAATCCGAAGAAAAAGAGAGGGGTGCAACACGAGGACTTCCCAGGAGGTCACCCATCCTAGTACTACTCTCGCCCAAACACGCTTAACTGCGGAGTTCTGATGGGATCCGGTGCATTAGTGTTGGTATGATCGCACCCATCAGCATAAGCGCGTTAAATCCTTATAAAGGATCCGAACGCAGCGATGCACCGGGGAGCTGCAGCCCGAGGGCATTTCGAGATCGCCGCCACCAAATTAGCACCCAAAACGAGATCGGCGGCTCGTATTTTTGGCCTGGGGCAGACTAAGCCTACGAAGCGAGCGTGCTGGACCGACGTAAACGACAAAAAAAATCCGAAGAAAAAGAGAGGGGTGCAACACGAGGACTTCCCAGGAGGTCACCCATCCTAGTACTACTCTCGCCCAAACACGCTTAACTGCGGAGTTCTGATGGGATCCGGTGCATTAGTGTTGGTATGATCGCACCCATCAGCATAAGCGCGTTAAATCCTTATAAAGGATCCGAACGCAGCGATGCACCGGGGAGCTGCAGCCCGAGGGCATTTCGAGATCGCCGCCACCAAATTAGCACCCAAAACGAGATCGGCGGCTCGTATTTTTGGCCTGGGGCAGACTAAGCCTACGAAGCGAGCGTGCTGGACCGACGTAAACGACAAAAAAAATCCGAAGAAAAAGAGAGGGGTGCAACACGAGGACTTCCCAGGAGGTCACCCATCCTAGTACTACTCTCGCCCAAACACGCTTAACTGCGGAGTTCTGATGGGATCCGGTGCATTAGTGTTGGTATGATCGCACCCATCAGCATAAGCGCGTTAAATCCTTATAAAGGATCCGAACGCAGCGATGCACCGGGGAGCTGCAGCCCGAGGGCATTTCGAGATCGCCGCCACCAAATTAGCACCCAAAACGAGATCGGCGGCTCGTATTTTTGGCCTGGGGCAGACTAAGCCTACGAAGCGAGCGTGCTGGACCGACGTAAACGACAAAAAAAATCCGAAGAAAAAGAGAGGGGTGCAACACGAGGACTTCCCAGGAGGTCACCCATCCTAGTACTACTCTCGCCCAAACACGCTTAACTGCGGAGTTCTGATGGGATCCGGTGCATTAGTGTTGGTATGATCGCACCCATCAGCATAAGCGCGTTAAATCCTTATAAAGGATCCGAACGCAGCGATGCACCGGGGAGCTGCAGCCCGAGGGCATTTCGAGATCGCCGCCACCAAATTAGCACCCAAAACGAGATCGGCGGCTCGTATTTTTGGCCTGGGGCAGACTAAGCCTACGAAGCGAGCGTGCTGGACCGACGTAAACGACAAAAAAAATCCGAAGAAAAAGAGAGGGGTGCAACACGAGGACTTCCCAGGAGGTCACCCATCCTAGTACTACTCTCGCCCAAACACGCTTAACTGCGGAGTTCTGATGGGATCCGGTGCATTAGTGTTGGTATGATCGCACCCATCAGCATAAGCGCGTTAAATCCTTATAAAGGATCCGAACGCAGCGATGCACCGGGGAGCTGCAGCCCGAGGGCATTTCGAGATCGCCGCCACCAAATTAGCACCCAAAACGAGATCGGCGGCTCGTATTTTTGGCCTGGGGCAGACTAAGCCTACGAAGCGAGCGTGCTGGACCGACGTAAACGACAAAAAAAATCCGAAGAAAAAGAGAGGGGTGCAACACGAGGACTTCCCAGGAGGTCACCCATCCTAGTACTACTCTCGCCCAAACACGCTTAACTGCGGAGTTCTGATGGGATCCGGTGCATTAGTGTTGGTATGATCGCACCCATCAGCATAAGCGCGTTAAATCCTTATAAAGGATCCGAACGCAGCGATGCACCGGGGAGCTGCAGCCCGAGGGCATTTCGAGATCGCCGCCACCAAATTAGCACCCAAAACGAGATCGGCGGCTCGTATTTTTGGCCTGGGGCAGACTAAGCCTACGAAGCGAGCGTGCTGGACCGACGTAAACGACAAAAAAAAATCCGAAGAAAAAGAGAGGGGTGCAACACGAGGACTTCCCAGGAGGTCACCCATCCTAGTACTACTCTCGCCCAAACACGCTTAACTGCGGAGTTCTGATGGGATCCGGTGCATTAGTGTTGGTATGATCGCACCCATCAGCATAAGCGCGTTAAATCCTTATAAAGGATCCGAACGCAGCGATGCACCGGGGAGCTGCAGCCCGAGGGCATTTCGAGATCGCCGCCACCAAATTAGCACCCAAAACGAGATCGGCGGCTCGTATTTTTGGCCTGGGGCAGACTAAGCCTACGAAGCGAGCGTGCTGGACCGACGTAAACGACAAAAAAAATCCGAAGAAAAAGAGAGGGGTGCAACACGAGGAC
The DNA here is from genome assembly GCA_036321655.1 of Quercus alba. Classification (NCBI taxonomy): domain Eukaryota; kingdom Viridiplantae; phylum Streptophyta; class Magnoliopsida; order Fagales; family Fagaceae; genus Quercus; species Quercus alba. The sequence goes on from JAYJMT010000219.1 coordinate 35,861, forward strand.
TTCCCAGGAGGTCACCCATCCTAGTACTACTCTCGCCCAAACACGCTTAACTGCGGAGTTCTGATGGGATCCGGTGCATTAGTGTTGGTATGATCGCACCCATCAGCATAAGCGCGTTAAATCCTTATAAAGGATCCGAACGCAGCGATGCACCGGGGAGCTGCAGCCCGAGGGCATTTCGAGATCGCCGCCACCAAATTAGCACCCAAAACGAGATCGGCGGCTCGTATTTTTGGCCTGGGGCAGACTAAGCCTACGAAGCGAGCGTGCTGGACCGACGTAAACGACAAAAAAAAATCCGAAGAAAAAGAGAGGGGTGCAACACGAGGACTTCCCAGGAGGTCACCCATCCTAGTACTACTCTCGCCCAAACACGCTTAACTGCGGAGTTCTGATGGGATCCGGTGCATTAGTGTTGGTATGATCGCACCCATCAGCATAAGCGCGTTAAATCCTTATAAAGGATCCGAACGCAGCGATGCACCGGGGAGCTGCAGCCCGAGGGCATTTCGAGATCGCCGCCACCAAATTAGCACCCAAAACGAGATCGGCGGCTCGTATTTTTGGCCTGGGGCAGACTAAGCCTACGAAGCGAGCGTGCTGGACCGACGTAAACGACAAAAAAAAATCCGAAGAAAAAGAGAGGGGTGCAACACGAGGACTTCCCAGGAGGTCACCCATCCTAGTACTACTCTCGCCCAAACACGCTTAACTGCGGAGTTCTGATGGGATCCGGTGCATTAGTGTTGGTATGATCGCACCCATCAGCATAAGCGCGTTAAATCCTTATAAAGGATCCGAACGCAGCGATGCACCGGGGAGCTGCAGCCCGAGGGCATTTCGAGATCGCCGCCACCAAATTAGCACCCAAAACGAGATCGGCGGCTCGTATTTTTGGCCTGGGGCAGACTAAGCCTACGAAGCGAGCGTGCTGGACCGACGTAAACGACAAAAAAAATCCGAAGAAAAAGAGAGGGGTGCAACACGAGGACTTCCCAGGAGGTCACCCATCCTAGTACTACTCTCGCCCAAACACGCTTAACTGCGGAGTTCTGATGGGATCCGGTGCATTAGTGTTGGTATGATCGCACCCATCAGCATAAGCGCGTTAAATCCTTATAAAGGATCCGAACGCAGCGATGCACCGGGGAGCTGCAGCCCGAGGGCATTTCGAGATCGCCGCCACCAAATTAGCACCCAAAACGAGATCGGCGGCTCGTATTTTTGGCCTGGGGCAGACTAAGCCTACGAAGCGAGCGTGCTGGACCGACGTAAACGACAAAAAAAAATCCGAAGAAAAAGAGAGGGGTGCAACACGAGGACTTCCCAGGAGGTCACCCATCCTAGTACTACTCTCGCCCAAACACGCTTAACTGCGGAGTTCTGATGGGATCCGGTGCATTAGTGTTGGTATGATCGCACCCATCAGCATAAGCGCGTTAAATCCTTATAAAGGATCCGAACGCAGCGATGCACCGGGGAGCTGCAGCCCGAGGGCATTTCGAGATCGCCGCCACCAAATTAGCACCCAAAACGAGATCGGCGGCTCGTATTTTTGGCCTGGGGCAGACTAAGCCTACGAAGCGAGCGTGCTGGACCGACGTAAACGACAAAAAAAAATCCGAAGAAAAAGAGAGGGGTGCAACACGAGGACTTCCCAGGAGGTCACCCATCCTAGTACTACTCTCGCCCAAACACGCTTAACTGCGGAGTTCTGATGGGATCCGGTGCATTAGTGTTGGTATGATCGCACCCATCAGCATAAGCGCGTTAAATCCTTATAAAGGATCCGAACGCAGCGATGCACCGGGGAGCTGCAGCCCGAGGGCATTTCGAGATCGCCGCCACCAAATTAGCACCCAAAACGAGATCGGCGGCTCGTATTTTTGGCCTGGGGCAGACTAAGCCTACGAAGCGAGCGTGCTGGACCGACGTAAACGACAAAAAAAATCCGAAGAAAAAGAGAGGGGTGCAACACGAGGACTTCCCAGGAGGTCACCCATCCTAGTACTACTCTCGCCCAAACACGCTTAACTGCGGAGTTCTGATGGGATCCGGTGCATTAGTGTTGGTATGATCGCACCCATCAGCATAAGCGCGTTAAATCCTTATAAAGGATCCGAACGCAGCGATGCACCGGGGAGCTGCAGCCCGAGGGCATTTCGAGATCGCCGCCACCAAATTAGCACCCAAAACGAGATCGGCGGCTCGTATTTTTGGCCTGGGGCAGACTAAGCCTACGAAGCGAGCGTGCTGGACCGACGTAAACGACAAAAAAAATCCGAAGAAAAAGAGAGGGGTGCAACACGAGGACTTCCCAGGAGGTCACCCATCCTAGTACTACTCTCGCCCAAACACGCTTAACTGCG
>JAYJMT010000221.1:0-37826 GCA_036321655.1 Quercus alba
TCAACGGGTTAATATAATGATTTGTTACTATGAATTATGTGTTTATTTGACCATAAATGATGTTTCTCAGTAAATGCAATCACATATGACAGTATGAGTAATGTCTACCGTTTACTGAATTACGACTGTCATTCGTACAAATAAGGTTCCCATGGTTTTTAAAAAAGACCGCTTTATTTTTGTTCATAGTGTTATCATTTTAACAGTGCTATAGTGTTATCATTTTAAAGCTTAAAACCTGCGCTATTTTTCTACATAATCGCCGTTTCAGTCCAAACATTTTGCAGACGATGCTCCAACTTTTCTATCCCCAAGTAATAGAATTCTACCGCCAATCCTTTTAGGAATCGAGTAACCACTTCCTTGACTTCATCATCGGTACTGAAGCGTAAGCCACCCAAGTGCTCCTTTAATTTTGGAAATAAGTGATAATTACTTGGGGCTAGGTCCGGACTGTGGGGGGGGGGGGGGGGGCACAACAATCCAGCCAAAATCATGGAGAAGCCTCACACCACTGGACAATCGTCCTCGCCGGCGGTTCTGAAACGCACATCTCAATCATTTTAATGTCTCGCAATATCTGTCGGAGTTAACTGTTGTTCCATTAGGCAAAAAATCGATTAGCAGAACGCCCTTCCTATCCCAAAAGACGGTTACCATGACTTTCCCAGCAGACTACATTAGTTTAAACTTAATCGGCTACGGCGAAGTTGTGTGACGCTATTCACGTGATTGCTGCTTGGTTTCTGGGGTAAGTGAAACGCCCATGTTTTGTCGCCTGTAACAACTGAATCCAATAATTGTTCCTTGTTGTATTCACGTTGTTGCAAAAACTGCTGGGCACACTCGACACGTTGCTGTTTGTGGTTTTCTGTAAGCATTCGCGGTACCCACCGCGCACACACTTTGTGATAGCCTAATTTTTCTATTAAAATCTTATGAATTGTGGTGTGGGAAGTCTCAGGAATATGTAAAGCAAGGTCATAATGGTGAACCTCCGATCTTCAAGCAATATTCTTTCAACTTTTCTGACAATTTCGTCTGAAACTGAAGGCCTTCCGCTCGGATCTTCATCGAGAATTTCCGTTCGGCCTTCACTGAATTCTCTACACACACCATTTGAAAACATGTTGAACAGATATGCACTTTTCCCCATAAACTTCGATTAACTGATGATGAATGTCAATAGGTGAAATCGGTTTTGCATTTAAAAAACGTATCACAGCACGAATTTCGCATCTGGCGGCAACAGCGATAGGGAGCTCCATCTTCGAAGGCTGCTAGGCCGGCACTGAGCAATGCAGCGAAGCGGGAGTGGTGGGGACAGAGAGAGGGGGAGTTTACACGCAAGGCAGTGTTACCAGATTTCTCCCAGCACGTCGCATTATTTATCACCGGCATATGGAACCTTAGTTTACGAATGACCCTCCTACTAGTATAGAATTAGATTTATCCATCAGAAAGTTTGAATAGTCATTCAATGATGTACTTAATACTAATTGATTATTTAAGTATATAGTAAGTTTTCTTAAAATTAATATCTTGTGGAGTTGAAGAACATTGTCAATACATTCTAAAATTAAATAGATAATTTTCAAAGTACCAGACCAGCAGCTGCTAATTTCTAATTCTTCCACGTTATTGAAATATAATTATTTATATAGTAATTCAAATACATAAAGAGAATAAAGCCATTGATGTCAACAAAAGACAAAATACTAATCAAACATATTTAGTGTTACATTAAGTATATTTAGTGTATTTACATTAAATAAGTCAACATTTTTTTATTTTTATATGTTTCCAAGAACATGTTTATCTAGTATATGAATCCTGTTTCAAAATGGCAACAATAGACTACAAAATATTACGATAGTGCATGGAAATAATAATTCATGCTTGTATCAAAAAAGTATATGTCAAAAGAAACCTATGTGCTGGTGGTTTAATTGAGGTGTGGTGATTTAATTGAGATACAAGTGATTGTTACCTGATGTGTTAGCAGATTGTATCGGCAAAGAGGTGAGAGGCATAGACGAATACAGTAAATATGTTAGCCTACAAAATTATTTGCACGTTGTGGTAAAAGAACACCTACTCTATATATATATATATACTGTGTTACACACAAATCCATATCATAATAATATAATGGATGTACTAAGAGAGTAACAAATTTCATTTAGGCTAGCTTAAGAAAGTTTAAATCTTATACCTAGATTCATTTAACATAATTATTTTTCATTAATTCAACTGTGAATGGCCTCAGTCTTGGTCCACAATATCAATGTGTTTTGTTGTGGAGAGTATTTTCTTTAATGAACACGTTCGCTGTGGCGGCTTCTTGGGTGCGGCCGCAGCCAGTCGGCTGCTCTTGTCGTGTTAGCAGTAGTTTTATCTTTGTAAAATCATGGCTGGGCCATCTAGAGACCTGGATTAAAATGTAAATAGTGCGTTGGACAATATTGGCGACTGCTCTGAGTTTAATGATATACATACATTACTGGTGTTGTAGAGTATTTGTAGATACATAAAAATGTAGAGTTATACATAAGTTTTCAATCTGATCTGATTAGAATTAAAACAGCTTATAATTAACTTATTTATAGGAAACAATAAATCATAATTTACCAACACACAATTAATTTTAAGTATTAATAATTTTGCCGGACTTAAAGTAGTTATTTCTCAATTAACCTTAAAGAAGTCGCATGACTTTGAAAACGCAAAAGAGCGTCCCCGGAGGTTACTTCCAGCTTACAAAATACTATTAAACATAAAATAATGATTTTTAATGCATATTTATACGGTTTTAATACAAATAACTAATGTAAAATTGATTAATAAACATATTTTTATGATATAAGTAAATTGTTTAAGATTAATTTAATATTAATATTAAAATTAGATATCAAATTATTACAAAAATGTGTATTTATTACAATTTTGTTTATTTTTAATTAAAATGCAAAACACCTCGATGCTGTTGTAATGATTAATAGAAAACGATTTAACCCTTTCGCTTCGACGTCCGTTGTATCGGTATTCGCGAAGACTTCCAAGGCCGTTTTTGGTGAAAATGCATTGTTTTAGGAAATATGCTATAGATTTTTTATTTATGGATAGAATCTAAATCATTTTATTTTGTCACGTTTCTCATTAAATTCTCTATAACTTTGATTGATATAGTTATATTTATTAGTTGAAAAATTTTTATTTATATGTATATATATATATATATATATGCGTAAAAATATTTTTTGGTATTTTTTTAGTTTAAACTAACCTAAAGTGCACAAAATAAATCTTAGAACATTTTCAAGATATACATTATAAAGATAATCTTATTGCTAACATGCTTACAAATTTTATGGTCTAACCTTTAAAAATACCTGAGTTTAAAAATTTTATTTTGAACTTTTTGTTTGCCTTTTTTGCCCAATAAGTCACAGAAATTCAAATTCAAAGATACGTAAAATTAAAGTTATTATTCAAAGACGATTAAACCTAATTTTTCATTCAACCTTATGTTTATACATACGTTGCTATCGTTTCATGATAATCGGACGAATTTTACTAATTAAACAAAAATTAACAGCTGACGTCCGATATATCGGACGTTGGAAGTTTTAGAAAAAACCCTGACGTCCGATATAACGGACGTCGGAAGCGAAAGGGTTAAGTAACATTAGTAATGAAATTCAATTTTTCAATATGATTCAAATTAATCACAAAATCACTGGATAAATTTAGATTTTTAAGTTAAAATTACAGGGCAATATTTATAACAAAACCGTTATAATATAACCTCCCTTTTTCTTTGTTTCAATTCTGAGCTAAGTCCATTTCTTCTTCACTGCAAGCGCAACCTACGCACATCACTGGTGACGTATGTTTTCCGCAGATGAATTGTCTGCAACATACACGTCTTGTTTTCGATAAGACGATTTTTCCTCCAATGCAATTCCAAACATGCATGCCTGATTCTGATATTATCCTCTTCTAAATGCAATATCTCCGTAGTGTGTGGTTTTGTTGATTTTGGAGTACTTTGCTTGCAGGCCAACTCTTGATGATATAAGATAATAAAGATAACTTAGTCGTTCTACTAACTAATTTACTCTCTTTCTATACTTGCTAATAGCCGATGAAGTCTTTCCTGTTCATTTGTATCCATTTTGTATAGTTAAAAGTCTACAAAATGCACTAATGTAATAAAAATGACTTGTGTAAATATACAAGTGACAAACTAAATATATGAAATGACACTATTTACAGGTGAAAGTTACTAAAAAACACACTAATTACAAATAAAATGTCTTACGTTCAACTTGACAATTAAAACTTATACATATATAAACTGGTACTTATAACACATACTTGGTCGCACACGGAGGACAACTCCGGATTGCAGCGTAACATGAGAGAGCGCACACGGAGGTTACTTCCAATCTCAACTACAACTGTTGACTACTAACAAAACAAAGACCGTGGAGTGGGAGAAATGGCTTAGTTGATTCCTAGAAAAGGCTTGTGAGGTACACAGACTTTCAGACTGCAAAACACCAACAAAAATATTTGTGTACAGCAAAATTATTACCATCTGGAAGTTACCTCCAGGATGCAAACTGTGAAAGGTTAAATGAAGTGGTTAAACCTATGTATTAAAATATTAAACCTTCAAATACTTTTCACCAATAAGTTTTTATTTTAAATAATTATAATCATTCTTATGTAATAAGACACGTTTTTGAGTTCTGAAGAGGAAACACTACCCTATTAAACAATATGTTAACATGAATTACAGGGATAAATTACAGGTGTTAATGTTTTATAACAACCACGAATGTTCATTTTAATTCAATCATAGCAGTACTGTATACATTTAATTTTTCTCCGCTTACTGTATTCTATTGTTTCATGTCAAAAATAATTTTTGTTATTATTTACAATTTTATTATCTATTGAATAAATTGAATGTTTAAATTGTTAAAGATGAATTTAAGGATTTGTTTTTGTTAAATAGTTTACACATACTTTATGCTGTTATTATAGTGCCATATGACAAGATATATTAATTTCCAATTTAACCTAAGTATTCAACTAGCAAAACAACTGAAATGAATTTGATAAAACTAATAAGACTGAAATCTTTTCATTGAACTGAGTATGACAAATTACTATGTTCAGGACTAATATTTTCAGTTGATTTTAATTATTTATAGCTAAATTCTTAATGTTTAAATATTAAAATTGTCGAAAACACAATTGATAATTTTATCATGTCACTTATTAAACAATGAGCAATCTGAAAGTGCTCATCTGAAAGTGGTGCGTGGTGTGCAGGCAAGTACAGTATTTCTGTTGTCGGCTGCACTTTTGGACGCAGTGACATTCGCCACAACGCCCAGGTTTTGACTCGAGGCACTTTTGACACAGTGCAACTGCATTATTACTCGAGTAGTTTTACCTGTATGGACCCAGTGAAATTTTGAAACAGTGAAACTGTATTTTGTTTTAACCTAGTGACATTTTGACACAGTGAAAACCGTTCCCTTAGTTTGAAGGTATGGTGGGGAGGATTGGTACCTAAGTTTTTGGTTTCAGACCTCACATCTGCCATAAGTGGAATGAACTTCCCACCCTAGGAATGGTCAATGTGAGTCGCGTTCACACAGGTGTGAGAAGAAGCAATTATTCAAAATTAAAGTTGGGAATTACCAACGATTAGCCATGTTATTGTGGAGCGGTAACTCAAACTATGAACCACTTAGTTCACGATTTCCTATTGCCCTCTTATCAGGGGGTTTGGCTGGTCGTCATTCAGTTACAGAGGCAGGCCTAAAATGGCTGAGTGTTGGATTTAGCTGACTGGAGATCGATTTTTTACCACTATGACAAAAGAACCTTATTTACTGTTTAGTTAATTTACATTGAATAGATTTTTGTTCATTTTAATAAACATCTGGTGACTAACGGAAAAAAACACTATGAGATATATACATATAAATATATCACTCTACATAGTATAAACAAAGTCGCTTTCTCTGTCTGTCACTATGTATCCTTAAATCTTTAAAACTACGCAACGGATTTTGTTGCGGGGTTTTTTAATAGATAGAGTGATTGAAGAGGAAGGTTTGTATATATATTAACTTTCAACATAGAGTAGAGAAATACTGTAAATAAAGCATTTTTTTGTCATTTACTTTTTAAAGAAAAAACACTAAAAACAACAATGGCTTGAAACATATGTTACCATGGCGCTGAATGTGTTAAGTTGAGTATTCATTTAAAATAAATAACTGAATAGAATAGGTATCTTTTGTTTTTTATGATTGTTGATTATCTTTTGTTTCTAATGGTAAGTATTTAGATATTTTTTAATGCGGCACAATACTAATAATATGGCAATTTGTGCATAATCATACATATAGAACTGAGTAATTTTGTACAGAAATTATGTCATGTCTGGAAGACGTCGTCGTCGTTCGAACATAGGTCGTAGTACAGTGAATGCCAGAAGAGTACGTTCAGCAAGAGATGAAGACGCTTCGTCAACGGAATGTGAGGCTCGCCTCAGTCAGCTTCGGGATAGATATAGAGCTGAGAGAGAGAGAGAGAGAGAGAGAGAGAGAGAGAGAGAGAGAGAGAGAGAGAGAGAGAGAGAGAGAGAGAGAGAGAGAGAGAGAATCTTCAGGTAGAGCGTGAGGTTCGCCTTAGCCAGGATAGGGATAGACATCGAATACAGAGAGCCAGAGAATCATCAGCACGAGTAACCTAATTCATGGATAAATAAAGAAAAGTCTGCCATGAATTAGTGTATTAATTTAGTGTGTGAATTTAGATATTTCAAAGATAGCAGGAAATCTTCATGGTATAGGAAAAGGGGAATTGTTTTACTCCAAATTTAACGTGTGCGGGCCACGGGCAGTAATGAATAAATCAAAACTACTGGATCGATTTTGATCATTTTTTTCACTGAGTGACATAGGCTATATATTTTAAACCCGTGCGAAGCCAGAGCAGGCCGCTAGTATATATATAAATTAGTGGTGTTCGAGGCAGCACTTCTTCAAGTCCCGAGTCGCAAATTTTAATTAATCCAGGGTTTCGAGTTCAAGCACTCGAAACCCCTAGGAAAAAAGAAAAAACGCATTGCTTTTCATTATTGTCATTGCTGGATTATAAATGTAAATGCTTAACCTTAGGCCTATATAAATAGCTTGTAGGTTATGAACTGGATGAAAATAAGATACGATATTGCAACGATAATATAGGTTTTGATATATACGCAAATATAGGTAGTATTCAATTATCAACAATACAAGATTTCCAACTGTGAAGTAATACAGCAGTAATGATTTATGAATAATAAATGCCATGAAAAAGTTAACTAGGATAAAGATAGATTTGATAAAATAACAAAAAGTATCAAATTTCCTGTCTAAAACTTAAAAATAATAAGGGCAATATTTCTTCAATAAGTTATACAAGTAAACCTGCCGTTATTTAGAAACAATATGCCTATAGTATATTCAGTGCAGAGATAAATTAAAATTATAACATTTACATAACCATTATAAGTTTATTATTCATTACTAGTTTACCTTAGGAAATAACAAAATTAGGCTAAAAAGAAAAAACAATACCTAAACAAAAATTAAAAACAAATAACATATACAAAAGCACTAAAGTAGTAGCCCAAGTTGTAGGGAAAGTGAAATGGTTTATCAGGTTTTTAAGTTTTCATGTAGGCCCCGTAATACTGATCTACGGGTAATTATGAATTTTAGCATTTGCACAGTAAAAAAAAATAATTTTTTGTAATTTTTCTACAACCATATTTTTCTACCCTATTCTAAATAGAGTTTGAATAAATTTTGCTGCGGTAATGCCCTTTCTGCGTTTTAAGCACTACTTTTAGTTTTTGAGTTTTGTCTGTTAGAACGCATATTTACTAACCGATTTTGATAGTTTTTTTGTTTCCCACATTATTAATGTCTCCCAATGCAATGGCAATAGTGTTAAACACAAGCAGCTATCGAAAGTACAAAAGCTGTCGTGTGAGCAGCGACGAAAGTAGGGATCGGCGACGCCACAAGTAACCATAAACCATACATGGAATAACAATATAACCTTTAACCCTTTGAGGGCCAGGCAGAAATTTGAGATGTTAAAAAAATTTTTCACATATCATACCTGTTCTGTTTAGGTAAAAATGCCAAGCCAAAAGGGCGATTTTGCGGTTGTCGACCAATAAATTTATAATTTAACGTATAAGTTAGACACTGACATAAATATTGCACCAAAGTATTTGTATAGGTATAAACTATTGATAAAAATATATAGATGTAATTGTTAGTAGTTTTAAAATAAAAAAAAAAATTGAAATAAATTTTTTTAATTTATTTTTTTGCCAATAACTAAAAAAGTAAAAATAATGTACTGTGGGCAATTATATTATTTTATTTTGCATTTAAAAAGGAACATTTGTAGAAAATTCGGTGTCATTTCCCTACAAATAAGTTATTTATAACACATTTTGTAGAAATACACATAAATTTACTTCGGCAACTTATTCTAATTGTTAAAACTAATAAATATTAAATGCGAAGAAATTAAAATAATTACTTACATTTCTGCTGTACTAGTAAAGAGTTGATTTCTGGATCCATAGACAATTTTAAAACAGTTACACACACTATTTATAAAATAATATTTACAAGTAATTATTAGGCCTACATTTTTTTTATTTACAAACATGCTTGGCAAAGCAAGTGCCATGACAGCCTCAATTGCACCGAGAGCAAGCTGTTCCATGATCGTTTTATTTACAACCATAAACTAAAAGACTGAAGTAGGACCGAAACCAACAAACAATAATAACATAAACACAATGGAGCAGAAATGATAAACAACATAATATTCTAGTAGAGTAGCGCTGGTAGCACTCAGCTGATAATGTCACATGCAAACAATGAAGTAAAAAAATCATAGACGTTCAAAGTAAAAGTGATATTCATATATTTTATCTGCAGGCAAACCAAGGAATCAGAAAAACATAAAACAATAATCATTTGAAGTCATATTTATTGATACAACAATGAATATGAATGAGACTATATATTGCCGTCTGGCGCTTCTCGCGTATATTATCGGCGGCAAGATATTGCCGTCTGGCGTTTTTAAATACTATCTTAGTTTGACAGCAATATATTGCTGCCTGGCCCTCAAAGGGTTAAAATCACAAAATATAATAACAAAGATACTAAATAGAGCGGTATAGCACAACTAACGTAAACAAACAAAGCATAATTCCCAGTGTTATTCATTATAGAGGCTGAATGATAAGGTTTGACTTGAAGTTTGAAAGACAGGCAGATGATAAGACATTAATTTTGAGGTTATTGGTTGTGAGAAATATGGATTGTCGAGTTAAATTTTTGTAATAGGCGGCAACATTCCACAACAGTAACAACACTTCAGTAATAGAAAAAACTAATCCCACTTTAAAATACTAAACAAACTAAATATATATAATACTAAAATAATTTACATATTTGAAATAACTTTCATCTTTAAAATAGTATTATGGAGTTGTAAATCATTGGTCAAAACAACAACAGAACGTCCAGGAATCCAAATACTTCAGTCGTCGGCAAACTTTACAACATATTACGAATATGAATCATACCAATCAGACATAGCCAGACCTAGACGGTTTATGATAAGACGTTTAATCGATGTCATTTGCGTTTGTATTATGAATTTTAATATGCGAATGGTACTTAAGAGCATTTAATCATATCAATTTAAACTTTGATAGTGTCATTTTCGGTTCCGTGTGTTACGTGAAAATTACGCTATCGGCGGGTATATGCTTGTAGCAGAACTCGATTCGAACTCGAAAATCACGTATAACTCGAAATCACGATCTACTCTGTCAATGTTCGGACTCGAACTCAAAAATCGAGTACTCGCACGAATCTAATATAAAAAAAAAATTGGGTGTGCGTCGGACCACACGGTGGAAGTTATACTTCTTTGGCCATTCTCATACACCCACTCACGCACACAAACAGACAGGATATATAAATGAAATATAAGACATTTTTCAATATTATTCAATATATTTATCTTCAATATATTATACGTGACTTCATTATTATATTATACACCTATATTATTAGTAATTTCTTCTATAATCATTCTTTCATCTTGCTCATTTCCTGGTTGGTCATTAGAAATCGTACTGTATTCCAAGAAAGACACAATTGGCTTATGATAACTAAAGTAACTAACATATATTCTAGACTCAAACTTTTCAAGATATCTACTAAATACAGCATCAATGGTCGTTCCGTATCTGGTCGTACCTTGATTCTTGTCATTCGACATTACCAATCATTACAATCGATTAATCGATAGTTCTTAAAAATTTGTTCTTACTTTTCAGCGTGACGTGGTTTCTCGACCAACATCCCATCCCAAAGTGTCTAACGGGCGCAAAGAAGTATAACTTCAAAAATAATTCAAGAAGATATGAAAGGTCCATCCAGATGTACATTAAGTAGATGGAAGGGTTTATCAAATAATACATAGAGAGGGTAGAAGAGGATTATACTGTAAATAGTTAATCACAGAAGTAAGTAAGTAAAAAAAATTATCTTACCGGCATATAGTATTCAACTCTTGCAGTTTCTGCTTCATCATTAACTTCAACGGATTTAATATGGCCATATGGTAACAGTGCATTTCAATTCTTTCAGGATTGTTCCATTCCTTTGGCAAATCTAAAATTGAAAATATAATTATTTAAACCACAAAATAAAGACCAGATATCGCATGTGACATTTTGGTTTTCTATCATTTATCCTTATCTTATTTTGTTTAATATTAAGTTAGAAATGTTGTAATAAAGAAAATAACTAATACTAGGCAAATGACTTACAATAACTTTTGAAAGTAGTAAAAGTCGAAAATGGAAAACTAGGGAGGATTAGGAAATGACTTTATTTTCCCCCTTCCCTAATACTAATTTCAAAAATGAAACATCCATATATAAACTAATCTATATAGATAATAAAAATTAAAGAAAGATAACACATAAGGTAAAAAGGCTGTTTATTCAATATTTTAAGGAATATACACATATTCATTATCTCTTTTATGTGTCAATTATAACTTCTTAAATGTAAATTTATTTCATTTGAGATCTTGGTCGGTGATCTTAGAGAACAGAACCAGAGGGGGGGGGGGGGCAAAATGGCAATGACTCAGGTTGGATAAAGTACACCCCTTCAAGATTTCTCAAAATTACAAACATACAATTACTTTATTACAATAAATCAACTCATCTTATGACAATGGCATTTTTATATCTATATTTAAAATCAATATTAACCAAGCATGTTGACTATGAAACAGCAATAACAACATTTTACAACCCAAAAATGTAGGAGTAAAAAATATAAAAATTTTAAGAATGGTTTACTATCACTGATTTTAAACCTCAAGCAAAATAAAAATATATTGTTGGATGTTTATTCAAATTACAACAAATCAAGCACAGCTAATTTGATACATTGAATTGAGGTTTTTTCAACTATTCCATCTGGAGAAGAGAACCAAATAAAGACAGTTTCCCTCCCTCACCTGCTAAGATGAACCATTTTTGTCTGTTGTAGTTTTATTGGACCTATGGTTTCTAACCTAATATCTGAATCAAGGGAAGAACACTATGGTGCTTCATGGTTTGTTACACCCAGAACCTAACCCAGGGTGGATGTGTGGCTGTATCAAAAAGCTACTGCCTTTGTCTCTTAGCTACAGCAACTCAGCAACTCTAATTCTTTACTTACATGGAGTAATTAATTTAATTATTTTCAAGAATTCAAACTTATTTGAAAAACTCTTTCTATAATCGATTAACTTTGTAGGGGTTTGGTATATTATGCACCAGTTTATTCCAAAATGTTCTGCAACGAATCTTAGAAATTTAACTTTTTAGAATAAAAAAAATATTCATGCACAGAAAAAATATCAACAGTATTTTATTTGCAATTGCAAATAAAATACTGCAATTGCAAAAAATTCAAATAGTTATTTTTTAAATATCAAACATTTTACCAGAAACACATATTTCAAAAGTATTGTTAACCCGGGACCAGTCGCATCTACTCTGCACCTCATTCCAGTCGCTGCGGGTCATAGTGACCCGCTTTTAAAATCATACAAATTTATAATTAAAACGTGTAGCTAATGAAAGTTTATATTTTATTTTAACTTATAGGTATGTTAGGAATATAAAAAAACACATTGGTGTGGATAAATATTTATTTACAATAGAAAATCTAATTATTAAAAAATACATGTTAAATGTGATTGTTATTGTAGAAGTTAGAAAAATATGTATTATACTAGCCAAAAAGCGATGTAAATGATCAAACTTATATTTTTTCTTTAACAAATATAAACAAACTAACAAATAAAATACAAAAAAGGCATAGTTTATGTGAAATAAAATGACTTTTTATCATATGAAAAAGGAACTTATAAATTCTCAATAAAACATTTTGATTGTATGAGCATAAATTTCTTCCGTAAAATATAATATAATAAAAACAAAATAAGCACCTAATATAAACACTATACATAATTCCTATGTGTAGTCTTTGTCTAAGCATCTGAGGCAGGTAAGTTTTGCATGCTTACCACAGACATTTATTTTGCAAAACTCACATTTCTGGTACGATTTGTTTCCAGTCCTATCGCAAAGTCCACAGCGTTTTCTTTTTTTCGGTCCCTCTTCAGCATCTTCTTGTGCTGTTCTCTCCTCTCCATTTTCTTCTTTTAGGATGTTGAGGATATTCGCTCTGATGACCTTTGGAAGATTTCCAATTTGTAACTGAGATTTCATGAAGGGGAAAACAAGAGCCTTGGCAAGTTCTTTCAACCACTTCCTTCTAACAATGCGTTCTTCTTTGTTGTTCCATGCACAAATGATTAGTGAGTTAACAGCAACAACGTTCAGGAGTTGATAAAATGCAGCAAGTGGCCATCTTCGTGTTTTCCTTCCAACAGAGTAAGAAGCACACAGTTCATCCACAACGTCAACACCTCCTTTTGTCGAGTTGTAAATCTCTGGCTTGCGAGCTTCTCCAGTTGTTTCATCAATTTTTTTACTGTGATGCATATTTGATAATAGTAAGACAACTTTACCCTTTTTTTGGGACATATGAGACAAGAGTGGTGTTGTTTTTGCCAAATCCAAACATTGAAGAATTTTCTTCTCTGTGCTTAGTAGTCACCTTGAAACTACTCGGGTGTTATATAATCGAATACTTCACGTAAGGGTGCTAGTTTGTCTTGTGCCATTCTTTCGTTACGATCAGTTTTGTCATCAAACCGTAGTGCTCTAACCAAAAAGTTGAAACGTTGTTGTGACATCACGTTTTGAAATATTTGTACACCAGTACCATCTATATTCCAAAGTTCTTCAGTGTGCAAATGGGAGGATTTCAAAACACCAGCATAATAAAACAACCCCAGCAAGGCCTTTAGCTCTTCTAATGTTGTAAATTTTGCACCTCTCTCCCGAGAAAAGTTAGCTTTGTACACTATTAATAAATAAATTTGTGTAGTCTACAATTTTTTGTAATATTTCATCTGTGAAAAAGCATTGCCATGATTGTAGGGGGGAATTAGCATTTTTCGCTTGGCCCTTAGTACCAGGTAGGTGCAACACAATATTCCTTTGTCTGGTGCGAATTGACTGTGTAGGCTCAGCTGCTTTCCATTTGTTATTTTGTCTTTACCAATATAGACACCTCTGTTTGCAAGCGGGATATCATCTTCAGAAGTTGAACTGTCATCCGAGTCAATGTCCTCACTTTGGTCTGTATCAGTGTTATTTAGTAAATCATCAGCCCTTTCTTCATCTGAGTCAACATCACTCCAACTATCAGAATCTTCAGTGTTATTATCAGAATCCGATTTTTCTTCACCTTCCAGTGCTGTCAAAACTCGGTCTATTTCACTTCTATTCATGACAACGCTTTCAAAATATGTAGAACTAATAAAACTATAACATTAAATAAATAAAGTAAAAATTATAATCATAAGAACTAAAACAATTTTGTAGACGCGATTAGTCACTGTGGGTCACAGTCACCCGCAATGTACGTTTACGTTACAACGGCTCCACTCAAACTGAAAGAAAACTGGTTGGGGTGTAGAGGGGAAAGGGAAAGTAAGGTACTAGGAGGGGTGGCCATCGATCGATATCCGTTACAAAAGGAGAACAATAGAAAATCAGGTGCGGGTCACGATGACCCGCAGCGACCGTTCCCGGGTTAAGGAGCCCAAAGGCATGGTTGCTTCATGGCAGCAATCTTTTCAGAGATTATCATTTTCGATTAGCAAAATGCTAGCAATTGCCCAAAGATTGAGATTTAAATACAATATCAAAACAATGTCAAAGAAAAGAAGAATGTGTTTAACTAGAAACACATTTACACTGACAGTAGTAATTATGGCAGTTGGCATACTGCCAAGAGAAGGGGGAATCAACCTCTGCTGCAATTGGATAAATGGACCTAAATATCACTGTGTGACTTTTTCTGTTGCAGCATCTTGAAAGACACTGTAACATTATTCTCTGGATGTGTGACCACAAAAGTAGCATATCAGAGCATTAATGCAATCCTATAGTAAAGGTATCCAACTTTTGTAGCAAGTCAACAGTGGTGGGTATGAAAGGGTCTCAAGGCATGATACTTTCTAGTGAATAAGATAAAATTGTCATTATAAAAAATATGTATAGTATCAAAATTGAAATAAAAATATAACAGTTAATTTTGGTATGATGGGATGCCATTTAATACAACCCAATTTAAATGACAGTCCAATTTCACAAGCTTTTTTTGTTATAATACAAGATTGTGGGAAATTTGGCCCATTAATTGCACAAGAGAAATTGAGGACAATTATTAAATTTTTAGTAATATATTAAATTAACAAAACATGTTAAAAGTTACACATGCTTCATCGTTTGTGAAAACAACACGAAAAAAATATTCTTCAAACAAAATATAATTACTGATAAATAATACTATCGTACCTGTGATATTTAATACTGTAGGCCTAGGTGTCAAAGGGGCAGAGGAGTAGATTTTCCTTTCTCTAAATTCACTGACAAATGTTTTTCGTCCCATAATTTCTATGTGATCACATTGACTGACTGCATACTTAGCTTGTTCCTAAAACCACAATTACAATTTAAATTTCAAATACTCCTCAAGAAGCATAAAATTTAAGTTATTATTGTCTTATCACTATTGTTTTGATCCTAACACTCTGATAAGTTGTATATCAACAAGTTTAAGAATGTGGTTAAACAAACAATTTAGTTATACAGTAGAGCCCCGGTTATCCGAGCCCCGACTAACCGAGTTCCGGTTTAACCGAGCTAATAGTACAGTATTACAGTACTTGGTAAATTACGTACGTAATTGCATAATTGTCAATAAATAAATAAAAATACAGTTATTTAAATAAAAATCTAATGTACTGTGCTTGTCTTCTACACAGCGCAATGCATAAGCAAAATACTGTAGTACATTGTGCACCAAGGAGGCAAAGTATGTCTTTTCACACCGCGCACGATGTTTGTAGAACGAGACGCTTTATAAGGCACTGCGCAGTGCGAGATCGCTGTCAGTAGTCAGTACACAAAGGAATGTGTGTGGTATTGGGTGGGAGCGAGTGGCTTGCTAGCCTCTTAGGGTGGTCTGCCGTACACCGTACGCAAGCAGAACATCATCTGCACTGTGGTTTGACTTACGGCATACGCGTAAAAGCATTCCGTATTGTGCTGCTATCCTACAGTGATTTGGTAAACTATTTCGACTCATATTTAATTGAGTATATTTACAGGTTAAGTGGAATATACCGGCTGTTAGTTCATTCTAAATTAAACAGAGAGAGCTATAGAATGACACTGTTTATTCTTTACATCTGTTGGGACCATGTTGTTTGTGTTAGACAGCTGTGTTGACAACTTCGGCTTGTTGTTTATGTTTATGTTAGAGTGGGTTCACTGTTATTAATTATTATTCCACTATTTTATTGTTTTGTGCTGAAATGTCATAATAACTTCATTATTATAACTGAAATGTGTTTTTGGAATCATTTATTGCACTAAGAATAGTTTTTAGTACTTTTCAATCTTTGTTTTTTAGCGTTAAAACTAGATACAACTAGCGTGTTGTGTTAGGTTATAGCCTACTGATGGATTGTGATTCAAATATATTCTAGTGTATGAAATAGTAATGAACATTCTAGTAATGAAAATATGTACGTTTTAATTAATGTATTGAAAAAAAGGGCGCTGCCACAAAAATAAGTACCCCAGAAGGTTTGTAATGCGCTTGAAAAGTCCCGTGTTGAAGGGCTAGATCGTCTCAGTTGCTTTGTCATTGCGCTACTAAGCAGTTCGATTTGTGAATTGTAATTGTGTAGATTGTTTGTGTTTATTTAACATGAGTGGTAAACGTTGATAAACAAGCTTATCTAACAGCTTTGGTGGAATGTTTATTCATTTTACCATATGTTTCCTTCTTGATTGTTTATAGAGTCCGTGTTATCCGAGTTTTTGTTTATCCGAGGTACTCTCGGTCCACATTACCTCGGATAACCGGGGCTCTACTGTACTGCATCAGTAACTGACACATAGTATGAAGAAAATGTGATTATATTTTGAATGACTTCATGCGCGGTTATGTGTGTGTTGCGCTCTTATGAGGCCTTCTGTCAAACACAGTGAGATTAGTCCGACATCCTTCCTCATTTTTAACACAGTACAGAGTGTGTGTGGGGGGAGGGAGTAGGACACCACATTCTTCATGTGCCTTCACTTGCAGCATTGTCTCCTCAATGTTATTCACCATAACCTGACCCACTGACCCATCGTGAGGCAATTGCTCTTCTCTCACCAATGAAACACCCACACATGAAGAACTCGTGATGTGTGGCCTCCAGACAGTATGTACAATGAGTTGACCTGACCTTCCCCATTTGGTGCAGATACTTCCTACAGCAATCGTTACCCATCAGAAGCTGGCACAGGAAGAAATCAGTTATACGTGGGCCCGCCCGATTCAGATCTACAAGTGTCCGATAAGGCCAAGTCCAGCGTCTATCAGTGCCCTTAACCAACCGGCTCTGCTAAGCTTGCAATGTTTCCACTCTGGCATCTACCTGCTTCTTTCATGCTCAAGTGGCCGGAAAAAGATAATTAAAGCGTGTTCACACTTCAATTGTCCTTTGCTGTTACCAATTTGCAAGGGTTTGGAGCAGACTACCATATGCTTTAAGCTTTTCATCAAAGAGTGTGTTTTTAAAAAGATTGTGTTTCTACTTTTAGCATATTTTCAAACTATTACAAGAGTAGATTACAAACTATTACAAGCTACGATAGACCTAGCAAGCCAGTAGTAGATGAAAATCTGCTTTCAAAAATGGTACAAAAAGCCTCGGAAAGGACGGAAAACAAGGAAAAAGACCTGGCAAGAATTTAGGATTGAGAATTGGTACACTTATTAGACATTAAGAGGAAAAGTAGAAGAAGTGGTGGATATGATGAAGAGGAGGAGATTAGACTTGTTGGGATAAGCTGAAACAAAATGGAGAGAAGAAGGAGTTAAAGAATTGAGAGAAGGCTTTACACTGTATTGGAAGAGATATGAGGAGGGAAAGAGAAACGGAGTAGGTTGCATAATTAAAGAGGATGTAATAGCGGAGGTGAAAGGAGTAAATGACAGGATAATAAGAGCAAAGATTAATCTTAAAGGACAAACTTTGGAATTGATACAAGTATATGCTCACAGGTAGGATGCACAAAGAGGAAAAAGATAACGTTGAAGATGAATTACAGAGAGAGAGATAGATAGTGAGAATCTGGTAATCATGGGAGATTTTAATGCACATGTAGATATAAATAGAGAAGGGTTTGAGGAAGTAATAGGTAAAGAAGGGTAGGGGAACAAGAATAAAGAATTGAATGAATGAATGACTTTATTTTTGCTACATTTACAAAAAGGGCGAGTTAGGGCCACATGGTCCTATCTTACACTTAACCCACTAAGAAGGAGATACATTATTGGAATTTTGTAAAAGAAACAGTCTAGTAGTGGGAAATACTTGGTTTACTAAAAGAGAAAATCATAAAATAACATGGTATGGAGGAATGGATGGTAGGAAGTCAGTAGTGGACTATTTCATACATAAGGAGGAAATAAAAAAGAAGTTTTAGACATCAAAGCAATCCCTACGGAAGCCATGGAGATTGACCATAGACTGTTAGTGTTGAACTTTAGGACTAGCAAACAAAAAAAGGAGATAAAAACAGGAGAGAAAAATTAGAATGTAGAAGCTGAAGTAGGAGGAGAAACAAGAGGAGTTTCAAGAAGTTTTAAAACAGCATTTGCCAAAGGAACAACCTCAGTCTGTAGAGAAAGTGTGGAAAAAATTTAGGAAACGTTTGTGGAGGCAGCAGCTGAAGAAATATATGGAAGGACAAGTGCAAAAAGAATATGGAAGGAAACTCCATGGTGGAATGAAAGGGTAAAAGAAGTGGTAAATAGAAAAACAGAGCATTTAGGACATGATTTAAGGAAAAGACAGATGAAGCTAAGGAAGAATATGCAAGATGGAAAAGGAAGCAGAGAAAATAGTCAAAGAAGAAAAGAATAATGGATGGAAGATATATAGGACATACTATGTGCCAATATTAACATATGGAGCAGAGACATGGGTAATGAAGAATAAAGAAAAGAGCAAGATACAGGCATGTGAGATGCGTTTCCTGAGAGGTAGAGTAGGAGTAACAAAGTGGGATAGAATACGAAATGAAATTATAAGAGACAGATTAAATGAAGAACCTCTGCAAGATAAAATAGAAAGGGAAAGAATTAGATGGTTCGGACATGTGAAAAGGATGGAGGAAGAGAGGATACCAACAAAGTGGATAGAGTGGAGGATACGGGGTAAACGTCCAAGGGTTGACCAAGGGATAGATGGAGAGATGGGTTAAAGGAGAGGGGATGTGTGGGAAGACATTTTGGAAGAAAGAAAGTGGGATCTAATTACCAAGCAGACCCGGTAGAATGCTGGAACCTGCATCCGATGATGATGATGATGATGATGATGATGATGACAAGAGTAGATTGATCTGAATATTTAATTTATTACTACCAGAACTACTTTAAATGAAACTTATACAAGACAGTATTCACAAATTTACACAAAACCGCTGACATGATCAATAGCCTTAGAATAATAATTCAGAATACAGTTGAAAGAGATAAAAAATATTATTTATGGTGTTCCTGGATAGTGAAAAGCCTTGACAGTGTCCCATGTAATGAAATATGAGAGTGCCTAAAAAGAGTCAGTTACTACGAATACCCAAGTTGAATGAGATTGGAACAAACAGCCATCTTAATTTGAAAAAAAGAGCCCACCCAACAGGGAGTGTACTTCCTTTCTGCAAATCTTGGTCATTGACAAAATAATATACACATCAAAATAGAAATTAATGAATAAAGTGTCATTATCCTAGTGTTTCTGATGACATAGTGTTTTGGGACTACACAGCAAGCAGTCTCAAAACACTTATTATAGGGAGCAACATATTTTTAAATGCAAACTTTCAGTCAGCAGAATGATCTGAGTAGTAATCACAGGTGGAAATAATTCAAACCCCAAAAATGTAGAACATGTTAATTATCGGAATTACTATTACAAAAACGGTACGGGCGCACACATAAAGTCACTAACAGATTAAATAAAGCAGCCAAATCCAAAATATTTAATACAAAATATTCTTCTTCGGGAGTACTATTACTAAAAACTGTACAGGTGCACATGAAGTCACTAACAGATTAAATAAAGCAGCCAAATCAAAAATATTAAAAACATGCTTCTTCCCAATTTTTACATACAGTCTAGAAATGTGAAAGCTGAATAAAAAAGACCACAGCAGAATTCAAGCATCTGAGATGAAATTATTGAGAACATACATAAAAACTAGATGAGACAGAATTAGATATAAGATAACAATCATATTATACCCCAATAATAAAGTACGCCTCAAAGACCTGGATTTTGAGCGAGAGGAAATGGAGCAGAGTACAGGCAGCGGAAATGAGGTTTTTGAGAAGTTGTGTGGGCAAAACTAGAAGTGACAACCCAGACCCAGGATTGACTGGAACTGGACCGGATATGTATGTATGTATGTAAAAGAATAAAGATAAAAAATTATTTTTTAGAATAAGCACCTGAATAACAATTAGCTTAAAACTTCTCTTGAAATGATTGAACCTATTTTTTCAGCAATAGCAAAGCTAGATATCTGCGGTGAGTAAATTAGGTACACTAACACCTTAGTTTAAGAATTAAATAATACTTACCAAACTACTGAACTCCACAACAGCAAAACCATAATTATGGTTTTTTGGTGACATCTTCATTTTAATTCTAACAATATCCAGGCTGTGTGTCTTGAATGCCTCAATGATGTCATTCTTAGTTGCTTTAAAATGCATGTTTGATAAGAACACTGGAAATCCATTATCGAATCCTAAAACAATAATCCACTGATTAATGTCAATTTAATTATATCATTCTGTGTAACAAACATCAGGACTGAATAAAATAATACTAATTTTGACATTGTTCTGAGAACAATGGAAGCCTATATTCTGAGCCAATAAGATACAAAATAAAAACCAAAACAACTCACTTCACCCTTTAAAGAGAACTGCCATTCTGGAATGGCACCATACACCTACCCTAAATGAGTACCTCAGTTAAACAATAAAATGTCAAAAGGAGTAGGAAAAAAAATTCTTAATACTTTTTAAAATGAACAAGTAGTCTTTAATAATAACATAAATGACTAAAATAACGATTGTTTGTGAAAAAAGTTAAGTTATTTTACAGTTTATTAAAATACTCTTTTTTATGGTAGTCTTCAAAACTATGGTAAATACATAACCCAACATCACATTCATGGCATTAGGTAGTGCAGTCTTTCCTTTTCTTAGGTCTCAGTTGCGTATTTACGAAAACAAAACATCGTTACTGGAGTTTCTTCGTCAGTCCGGCAGGAACTTGGGTCGGCCGAGGGAAGTGTCATGATGACATCAGGCGTAGCGGCAGCTGGTTGGCAGGTGTAGCAGCGCCGAGTCCCCGTGCAACCGCATGCGCAATTACTAATATTTTAGTGGCAAACTACCCAGATAATTGTAATAAATGGGATTCCCACGTAAATTAGCAGAAACATTGAGTGATCCAAGCACCGGAGGTTAGGTTAGGCGAGAAACACGCCAGCTGACTATTATGTTTTCTGTCATCATCTTATTCAATATTACACCAATGACAGCAATGTCATAACTAATAGGCAACGTTTTCTTAGTTTCTTACTTCATTGAAATGGACAAATTATATAATAAATCCATCAAACTAGTTATATAACAATTATTTTACAAAATAGGGCATGGACCGTTCAAGAACGGCAGTACTCCTTTGATCACTTTATATGGAAACGTTCCAGAACGGCATTACTCATTTAGCGATATTTTACTATATACTCCTTAAAGGGTTAATTGAATCAAATATAATTGTTATTGAATATACTAAGCATTGAAAACTAAACTGGATCAGTACTCTTTATTAATGTTACACTAAAGAAATTAAATTTTAAAAATGTATAATTAAAATTTACAAAACAGTGGAAGGGTGTTGCTTTGCGTCGCTGGTGACAGTGTAACTAATTGTTGCAATAACAAACTAAAATTACTATAATTATAAAATAACAAAAGAGATTATTGACGTAACCAATATCAGCGAGTATGTGAAGTGAAGTTATTCTTTGAGGTGCAACAAATATATAAGTAAGGCGTAATTACTATCTCCGCATTGTAGAGTAATAAATTGCAAATAAAAATATGTGTACAGAGGAAGAATCTCTTTGAGGATTGGCAGGCCTGGTTCGCTCGTAGTTCATGGTGAATTTTGCTCTCGCATTTTCTTCAAATTTCATTAGTTTGTTCTTAATAATTATTATCTGGATAGACCAGGAGTTTTAGTTGTCATGTGCTACACCTTGTTTAGTAATTTTGGATTCAATTTTGGAAAAATGGATTTTGCTAGCAAGTAAGTAGCTATTTGTGCCCGGTGTAGCTGTGATGGTGACTAACCTCACTTGTTCATAAGGACAAGTCGTGAATCTGTGTGCAACCACTCGCTAATCAAGTTCAGTGTAGCCGAGCGGCTGTTAATCAACACTGTCTAGTTTGCATCACGGCAGGCAGCATGGCGTTCACTTGCTTGTATTACGGACATAATTTATTGATCCACTGTTAGATATTATTAGTTATAGAAATTATCCTAGGTCCTACATTAAGTCATTTTGTAAGATGTCTACACACTCTGATGCCACTACACAGTTAAATAGTCCTAATTTTGACAAGAAACGTTATGTTTTCTGTTGTGTAAGTGACAGTTCCCACGGATTTAAGATGACAATTCACAATGGAGCCTTGTGTTTATTGACTGTGTACAGAAACAAGCGTGTAATTTCAATTCGTTAAGTACTTATAATATCTCTCGTGGTAAAGATATTGCTAATAAATTTGGCATAATGCATGAAAATGTTACTGAAATAACTTGTTGAAAACAAACAAATAACTATTAGTGTGGACTGTATGTAATTCTTAACTTAAACTTAGTTCTTAAATTTAATCTGTTAAGGAATATCGAAATTGATTTTGTTGTCTGGTATAGAGTTAATGATTGTACGACGTTATGAAAGTCAGGACATGACGTTGCAACTGAAATTTGTTCCAGCACAAATAAATCTGTTATAAATAAAACAACTGAATTACCTTTGAAAATTCCTAAAGTAATTATTAGGAAGACTACAAACAAAATATATTGGAGATTGTTGAGCATTAGGCATAGTTATAAGCCATCTAAAACATCAGAATCATGTCAATTACCAACTAAAAATATGTTTCCTGTTCTTAAATCAGACTCTACCCACCTTGTTAAAAACACAAACATATCTCAAAATTTCAAGTAATTATCAGAAAATGCAACATGCTACCTTCTAAGAATGTAAATTATAGTTCCTTATCAGTGCTGAATACAGTAATTATTAAAGATAATAAACCTATGGGGGAAAAGGTAATATGTACTTGTTATGTGATTCACGTGGTGGTAACATACAAGAAGTGCTTAGTGCTAAGTTAGGAATTAAGTTCAACATTTCTGCAATGATAAAACCTAATGCTAATTTACAAAGTGTAGTAGGAGGCAGCAGTAGCCATGCTCAACAAACCTTTACTGTTTGTACAAAGAAAGACTAAATTGTTGTGCTGGCTGGCAACAACAACAACGTCCGGACGACTGTGAAGGAATGGGAGGCGTCATGAATAACTTTCTGAAAGGGGTGGCACATGCCAATGTCATAGTGTTGGAATTGCCACACTCCAAATGAGAAGTAAGTAATTTCTATTGTTAACACAAAGTTAAGAGAAACAATTAGTAAACATGCCCATGCCACGTTAATTGATCTTAAATGTTACCAAAGATCTTTTTACATGGACGCTCCATACAGGGTTGCATTTTAATTCAATGGGTAAGAAGCACTTAGCGACCCTAATAATTAATTCGGTTTCAACCTCTCAAAATGCTCCTATATCAAGTAAATTTGTCGATTCATCACATTATTCTTTTATCAGAAAATATTGTAAAAACAGAGGCCAATTTTTGAGACAAAAATTTAACCTCAGTTAAAAATGTTCACCTAAAATGTTTCATTGAAGTGTTTGAAGAACTCTGCTTTCACTAGCAAAGAAAATACTCCTAAAGTACAATTTGCAAATTGGGCGGTGACAAGTAGAGTGTGGTACAATTCCTCTCTTAACCACTCTTTTTTAATGCTAGTCAGGGCTCACCCATAAGGGACCTAGCTGCAGCCACTCCCACTTCTCAAATATGTGATTGATCTAAAAGAAAAGCCTGTCAGTCAGTAAGAATAGTCCATCAGAATACATGTGGACTACACTGAAATAACGCCCTACTCCAAATACACTTGCAAAAACGAAAGTCCAGATGTGGTTTGTCCTTCAGAACACAATCTTGCCCGACCTCACTTGACAAATTCTAATTACCAAACTATTCTAATGTATCATCAGCATTCTGTTGTGACTCTAGGCAAAAGGGTGGCATTTGTATATTATCGAAAACAAATATTTCAATTGAGCCCTTAGATGTTTCTAATTTCTGTGATAAAGAAACTTTAAGCAAAATTAAAGTTAATTATCGGCAAACATATTGTTGTACTTAATTGTGATATCTTTATTGATCGATTGTCTCAACCAAATTCTTCATAGTTCTCTACAAGCTGTAGTGTTGCGAGACTTCAACATCAATATAATAAGTAGTAAGTTTCAAACTGTAAAATTATTAAATACAATTTCTTCTGCCACACCATTAATAATTTTACGAGAGAGTTTAAAAGTTCTAGAACTGTAATTGACAACATATTTACAAGTGTCAATAAACAATTAATAACAAGTAGTCATCACAGCTGCACTGTCGACCATCACGCTCAGGAGGCCACAGTAATTTTAAAGGTGGACAAAATCCTAGAGTCTAGGTTCAAAATGAGTCGCAAATTCAATGAGCAGAACATTGAGCTTTAGGATCTATTTGAGAAGGGAAACAAACATGGATTGGCATTTTTGAGGCTGAGAAATTCAATAATAAGCTTAATGCAGTCTTTGATACATTTTGTCATTACTTCAATATGTGTTTCTCTTTGTTAAAGTTGCTGTGAGACCACGTCACTCTATTCGATGAGTACCTCCTGATGATCAAATATTTCTATTGAAAGAAGAGTTGCTGCATCTCTACAAAATGACCAAAGACTTAGATTCATCACATCCTCTCCGAGAGAAAAATAAGCAGGCTAGACTTTCATTTATTAAACATGTAGACAAATCAAATCCAGTTATATTCAGAAAAAAATCTCTAGCTCATCACGTAAGGCTAAAACCATTTGGAGTATTATAAACAACCCAAGTACACGGCACAAATCTATTAAACATATGCATCAAATGAATGAAAATCGTCTTTATTTATGTTACAATCACAGGCGAAGTTAGGACTTACAAGTCCTCTCTACCACTTAACCTATTGTACAATATAAACAATTCGTTATAATAAATTTATAACATGAGAACGATCTACGATTACTATATTAAATATATTTACAAAAGCATAATAACAGAAAAAATTAACAATGAACCCTTACTATTAAACAATCATTCACGTCACACACATGCATACACAACCTATCACACTTTCACCCACTAGTGCGCCGGCCACCACCGCCGACCGCCACAGCCCTACCGGCCCCGCAACAACAACGATACCTTTACCTCTGCCCTGAAACGAGCGTGCTCATTGATAGTTTTGATGTAGTCAGGGAGAGAATTCCATAAACGACAAGCAGTAAAAGTGAAAGAGTTATTATAGATAGTCGTTCGATGTGTAAGAACACAAAGAAGTAAGGCACCTCTCCTTGTTTCCCAAGTACTGAGGTTGGACAAAAATTTTAAATGTTCAAACAAATAACTAGGAGACTTTGTGTGCAGGATAGTATGAAGAACACAGAGAATGTGAAATTGATATAACTCCCTTATTTTAAGAATGGCCAACCTTTCGCAATAAGGAGTTACATGGTCCCTTCTCCAAAGGTTGAAGATGAATTTGATACAATAGTTTGAGCACACTGAAGTCTCTCATAATTCTCTATGGTAATGTCATTAATCACTATGTCACAATAGTTTAAATGAGTCAGCACCCGGACTTTACCAGCATCACTTTAACATTCAGGGGTAGGTAAAGAGCAAATCGTTTCAAACAATGTATGCCAGAAAAGACCCGATTACAGATGCAAGTCACTTGTTCAGCCCACCCTAAAGTATTAGTCATGATCAGCCCAAGGTTTTTGACCTTGTTCTGATATTTGAGTGGTACGTTGTTAAGCTGCAGTTTAAGGATATCATTAAATTCAAGTCTATTCAAAAGTCTACTACATCCAACTATCACGGCTTGAGTCTTGTCTACGTTAAGTTGTAGGCCATGACAGTAGGCCAAAAATTGATTGATTGAATGTCGATATTAACCAAGGACACACTTTCTGTAAGTCAGTAAGAGATGAGTGTCTGTAAATTTGTAAGTCGTCGGCATACAGATGGAAGCTACAGTGATGTATGACATTAATGTAGAGTGTAAAGAGAAGTGGTCCAAGCACAGATCCTTGTGGGACTCCCCTTGTAACAGGCCTCCAGCGTTATGCCTTGCCGTCAGCTCTCACACACTACCGCCGGTTAGTCAGGTATGACCTTACCCAATCAACACAAGTATTAGAAAAGCCACTGCACAGCATCTTATGAAGGAGAAGAGGATGATAAACACAGTCAAAGGCCTTAGAAAAGTCACAGGGTCAGAAGTGTAAGTTGCTTTCTGTCCATGGCACTGCGAATATCATCTGTGATTTTGACTAGAGCTGTTGAGGTGCTGTGCTGGGATCTAAAACCAGATTGAAAACTTGACAAAATATTATTATCTGCTACAAAACATGACAACTGTTCATGAACAATTCTTTCCAGACACTTGGATAGTGCAGAAAGAATACTAATTGGTCTATAATCAGATGGGACTTGAGGATAGCTATTTTTAGCCAATGGACGAACGAAAGCAGCTTTCCAAGCAGTTGGAAATGTAGAAGAGAAAAGAGATCTGTTGAATATTTTAGATATAATTGGGAGAGTGACTGGAAGTGTGTCTTTCAGAAACTTTATAGGAACATTGTCGGCCCCGACTGCATTAATGGTCGTTCTTCTGATAGCCCTCAAAACCTCAGTCTCAGATACAGGAGTAAAAAAGAACTGAGTCTGTTCAAAATGTGGAGGATTTTGCAACTGAGAAACGTAGTTATAAGCTCCTCCTTGGTCTACAGGGATATTAACGAAATAGTCGTTGATTGTATCTAAATCAATGGTGATAGGATGCATAATATTGGACTTGCCAACTCCAAGCTCTTTTACTTTAGTCCAAAGTGTTTTAGTAGATAGCTTCCTATTTGAAAATGTACTGAAATAGTGCCTGACTTTTGTATTGCGTATTTGCTGTTGTGTTTGGTTTCTCAGTCTTTTATATGACTCCCAGTCATTGAGCAGTTTAGAACGTTTTGCCTTATGAAAAGCGGCATCTCTAAATTTTTGAAGTCTGCGAATGTGGTCAGAAAGCCAGGGAGCAAGTTTTTTAGTGACACGCTTTTTTATTAAAGGAGCATGTTTATCATATAAACCAATTAATTTACTAGTGAATCTATCGACCATAGTATCAAAGTCTAAGGAATTTATGATTTCAGACCACTCAATAGAACGGGCATCAGAAAGAAGGGTTTCTAAATCGACAGTTTTGCAATTCCTATATTGTACATATTTAGGCTTAGATTTTTGAGGCTGAAGCTTGTAGGCACAGAAGACGAGTTTCATGTTTGGATAAGCCGGGAGCAGGCTGTTGACCATGGTGTGCAACAGAGGTAGGGTCACTAACGGCAATGATGTCTAGCCACGTGTTGGCTGCAGCTGTGTGGTGGGTGGACTGCATAGGTAATATCGTCACGCTACAGGACCTAAACATAGTCTGTAAAAATGTCGTGTTAAAAGTATTAGGACCCAGGAGGTCCGTATTAAAGTCACCTATGGCAATGACATGACCATATCGAGGCATTAGAACAAGAAGTAACTGTTCGAAATCAGAAAGATAACACAAGTTAGGTGCTCGGTAACAAACACCAATCAGAATATGACTTCCATTGACATTAGCATCAAGGAACATGAACTCAGGCCTTCCTGGTATTGTGTGTTAGAAGAGTAAATTATATGACAGGAGAGATGAGACTTGACATAAGCAGCGACGCCGCCACCAACCTTGTGAAGACGATAATTCCTGAAAAGTTTATATCCATTAAGCTCAACACTTCCGTCACTGTGGAAAGGCTTCAGCCAAGTTTCCAAAATTAATATTATGTCAAACAAAAGGGTGTCAAAAATTAATTTAAATTCATCTATATGATCATGCATCAAACGGGATTAACTGGGAGGAAAATTGAGGACCCCTTACAGGTTTCAAATATGTTTAATTTCTACTATTCTAACATTGGAAATAATGCTCCTAAAACTATAGCATACAACAAACCAAAGTCCATCGTAAAATTAAGTCATAATACAGAGTGTCCGGCTAAAGGTATCAAGAAAGAACTAACGTATGCGATAAGACAATGTACTTTTTATTTTTAAATAACTATGCTAAGATGTTATAAATACAACCAAGATTGGTATCTTATTTAGTAAAGTTCAGTGTCATCACCAAAAGTCGCTCTCAAAAGGTCCAATCGATAATCAATCTCCCGCCATGTGTTTGTGAGCATTTCTGGCGTTATCCTCTCGACTGCAGCCACAATCCTGTGCCTTAGTTCCCATGAACTTTGTACTCTTACCTGGTACACGAAATCTTTGATGAACCCCCATGCATAGAAATCTAGGGGGTAAGATCTGGCGATCTTGCCGGCCAAGTAATAGGCCCTCTCCTACCGATCCAACAACCAGCGAGTTGCTCATTAAGATAATACCGAACATCATTGTGGTAATGAGCTGGAGCACCGTCTTGCTGGAATATGGATGTTCTGGCATTTGAGGTACTGCAAAGTTTTGTAACATGTCCAAATAAACGTGTCCTGTTACTGTTTGTTCCATAAAAAAAATGGCCCAATGATTGCATTGTGCATCAGTCCCAACCAAACATTTACTTTTGGGGTGTCTCTTTCGTGCATTACTGAAGCATGCGGATTTATTGATCCCCAAATACGACAGTTGTGTCTGTTTATTATTCCACTGAGGTGAAAAGTAGCTTCGTCACTCAATAGTACATTTTGAAGAAATGTGGGATTTTGGTTAATGCGAGCCAACATCTCGTTAGCAAAATCTAGTCTTAAAGGTCGATCATTTGGCATTATCTGGTGAAGCAGCTGAATCTTATATGCACGAAATTTGAGCCTTTTATGTACAATTTCATTAATTGTTGATTTTGGAATTTGCAGTAATCTAGAAGATGATCGAATTGATGTACGTGGGGTTTAATTAAACAAATTCGCACATTGTTAATTGCTTGTACACTTACTTGTTTCTTTGCATGCTTTCCAGTTTTCGGTATCAAATTTCACTAGCTTGAAGCGTTCTGTCTCACAGTAAGATTGACTTTGAAGTCGCTGGATTAATGTTGTACTCACAACGAGCCCGACATTGAACGCGAGTTATAGATTTGAATTCTGCAAGCCAAAGCACACACTGTACCTTTTGTTGTGGCGTCCACATTTTTTTAACATAAGAAACTTGAAGCTAAATGTAAACTGTGACAACAGAATGACTACAGTCAATGTTATGGATTTAAAGCCAACAATGGTGTTGTAATCACCTGACTTCTCAGTAAACATCATCATTAGGCTGATATTCACATTAGTGGCTAAGTTGTTGTTATGGCCAGAGATGGTTCAGCTTGGTCACATGGAATGATTGCATTTTCCTTAACCTCGTGA
Source organism: Quercus alba (assembly GCA_036321655.1). Lineage (NCBI taxonomy): Eukaryota > Viridiplantae > Streptophyta > Magnoliopsida > Fagales > Fagaceae > Quercus > Quercus alba. The sequence continues at coordinate 29,744 of JAYJMT010000221.1, forward strand.
GAGCGAATTATGGTGATCACACTGAACTTTACTAAATAAGATACCAATCTTGGTTGTATTTATAACATCTTAGCATAGTTATTTTAAAATAAAAAGTACATTGTCATATTGCAAACGTTAGTTCATTCTTGATACCTTTAGCCCGGACACCCTATATAAATTCTTTTCTTCTTTCACCGGTTTCAGAGGAAGATATGGTTCACGAGATAGCAGATCTTAAAACAAAGCGTTCCGCTGGTTTTGATAGGATCTCATCTTATATATTAAAACTGATGTTCAATCTAATTTCTGGGCTTCTTTGCTGTCAGATGAATCACTCTTTAGAACAGGGCTGCTTTCATACCATCCAGAAACAAGCTATAATCAAGCCACTTTATAAGAAGGGCAGTAGGGAATGTCCTATTTCATTGATATCAACCCTGTCAAAGGTCTTCGAGAGGCTTTTCTACAAAAGACTGCTTGATTTCTTCAGCATAAATAACACCATCTTTCCCCGGCAGTTTGTGTTTTTGAAGAGGAAATCGGTAGTGGAAGCCATTAATTCTTAGTTTCTAACATTGTCAAAGGCCTGGGTACAGGCATTTCTGCCATAGGTATATTTTTTTACCTCTAAAAGGCCTTTGACATGGTCGACCATGATATTCTACTTAACAAGCTTGAGTCTGTCGGCATTAGAGCCATGCCTGGATTAGCTCCTATTTGAAGGAGAGACAACAGAGGGTGCAAATAAATTACAATAATGAAAATGGTTGTGAAATGTGGGCTCAGTCGGAGGTGATACCAGTCTCAATGGGCGTACCTCAAGGCTCGATCCTGGGACCCATTTTATTTCTGGTTTTGATCAACGATCTACCCGTAAGTATCACAAAATCCAGGTTATCCCTATTTGTAGATGACACATCACTTTCAATCCAATCTCCCGATTATTCCGTCCTTGAAATTAAATGTTACTTGGAGAGCAATGCAGTTCTTCAATTGTTTAACGATAACAAACTAGTTGTTAATAGTGAAAAAACAAATAATATCGATTTTCACATCAATAAATCCACCAAGCGTAACCATTCAATATTTACTATATGAAATACTGAAGTGATACCATGTAAGGCTATACAATTTCTTGGAGTAATGATTGATGAAAACTTGAGATTTGAACATCAGATTGATGCTGTTTGTAAAAAATAGTTCTGGAATTTTCGCTCTTAAAATTTTATCATCATACTTGAACCATCTCTTATCCATCCCTTCTCACGGCATACTATGGACTCATATTTCCATTCCTTTCCTACGCCGTTTCCATTTGAGGACATGAAAGTGAAAAAAACCATGTTCATGTATAAACTTCATAATAGGTCCATAAGAATAGTTTTTAAGAAATCAATGACATTTTCTTGCCAACAACATTTTAAAAAATACCAGATTTTAACCTTCACTCCATTTACATTCCAACCCATTTTACAGTCTTCAGTAGTTTGTTGATAGCCAAGTTAATAAAGCCTAACCATTATTTTGTTTATGTTAAATTTTAAATAAAATTGTTTTAGTTTCTTTGTACATTATTTTAAATATATAAAATGACGCTATTGTACAGTTGTGTAACTAACTGTTTATAAATAAAGAAATTTCATTTGATTTTAAATCATTTATATATTTTTATCTGACTATTTTTTGTACATTTCAGTTAAAAAACTGAATAAAATAGCTAAAATATTTGTATAAACTTATCTCGCTGATTTCACAGCATTTCTTTTATTTGAGAGGTGGACTTAGCAAAATAAAAGACTATCCTATCTAGTGGAGAAACAAGTAACTAGCATCTTGCGGAGAAATAAGTAACACAACCTTGCTGTACTGCTCGGCACAAGATACAACAAAGCCTACATTTAAAGCAGGTTGCAAAAGCAGTTTATATTATTGGGGTAAATGTCACCTATCTATGCTTTTAGACACAATTACTACTGTTATATACTCTATTGCTTCGTTACACAAATATATAATGTATTAATAAATTGCAGAACAAGGTTGAGGCTAAAAAATAAAGCATGGGCTGGAAAATCCATTTTTGGCAGGTTACTGTCAAAAAACTGCTCAAGATGTGATTAATCTTCTGAGCTACGGCATCGGAAAATGTCTTATGACATGATTACTATTTAGGCGTAACACTAGTAACTGCTGAAAGGGATAAATGCCAAGTAGTTTCTTGATTATCACTTTCTGACATAGACATAAACTATTCTTATAGGCAGCTTGAAAAGAATTCTTTCAAAAACATGAGAAGATGTGATTTTTCAACACATAAATTTCATATGTGGGTAGCAAGACCCATCAAGAACATAAAACAGGAAATCCTACTCAAAAAGACTGGAATCTTCCTTCAAGAAAGTTTAAATACAATTTCTTTCTTTAAACACAGTAACTGACTATAAAAGGAGATTATCAGACTGGAGACAACAAAACCTGTCAAATTTTGTAGGACAGGGAAAATACTATTCAGGGGATCAAAAGTACATAGTAATTGGGCACATACAATAAAGCCCCAACTCCACATAAAATGTCAGCCACAGAGGCTGACTGACTTAAATTGCTACTGTTCTGGACAGGGATGCATCAATTCTCAGGGAATCACAAAATTCTGAAAATAAAATAAAAGTTCTGACTGAAAAACTTGTAAATAGGAAGTGATAGATTTTATACAATTGTTATCAGATTTATAGAAGTAATAGATTGATATATAAAAATGTGTTCTAGAAAAATGATAATCTAAAAAAGTAATAAAATGGTTAAGTTAGTAATTCTAGTAGTGAAAATACTGTACTTCTGTGTTGTTTGGTTAAGTTAGTAATTCTAGTAGTGAAAATACTGTACTTCTGTGTTGTTCAACTGTTAGCCTCTCCATTTCACTTGTGACAGGTACTACACCATAGGTGGAGTCAGAATACTGTGTGGACCCATTTTCCAGCATGACGTTTGAATCCATGTTTGCTTTTCTGTCTTCTATCTGAAGAGCATAACAAGATTAAAAACGGTTATTTTAAATTATTCTACAACAAGAAAATTATTAAAATTTATTCCTTAAAAAAGTTAAGAGTTAATTAGAAATGTACTGTATTGGCTGATGGTTTAACAGAAGGCACACATAGAATAAATGCTTATCTTAAAGATTAGTACTTTTATCATATATATTTAACTCTTAATGCCCAGCAAGTAAAATGAATAATTTTCACTCTAATCGGAATGACATATTTGTAGCCATAGGTCTTTGTTCATTCAGCTTGGATCAAACAGATGATACAGTGTCCGGTCAGATCCGCAGAGCCACGTCCATAGCCTTCTCCTATGACATGAATTAGGCTTATAAGTGGTACACTGTATTGCGTTGCTTTGTGATTTCTGTATTTTTCATTGTTGATCCTGCGGGTCTCAGCAGTGTTGCTATCTGTATACCATACTATAAGGTACAACAACAGCCCATGAACATCCTCATATTCAGTCTGATCTCATGTACAGTATCATTCTTATGGTGGTCGATATTTTAACTAAACAGTAAACACGCATGAATTATTTTGTGGTAATATTTTTATCTTTAAATGGATAACCAATTCTTTTCGGATGATATGAGTAGTGTGATTACTATGATGGGTCCACAGATGATAGTGAACTAAGACTAAACGAGGAAGATAAAGATGACAGTGAAAGTGGTCATTTTAAGTGACATCTTATAAACAGAAGAGGAAGAAATTATTAAGGAAGCTGCTGAATATAATGTTCTTTGTGACAATGAATCTGTAGCACTACTTGCAGGGCAGTCACTGACAAATCTGACTGGAGGCCATGGCGTCAGAATCATGCAAGTTTTAATTATTTTCAATATAAAAACCAGTGGATTTAAACCCGTGTTCAATAGAGATTCTGAAGTTTAGTACTTAAATTTATTTTATACAAACAAAATAGAGTATAGAATCTATATGAGGTGTGTAAAAGCAAAGTAAGAATAGAAGAAAATTACACTGAAACTTTTACTACAGAAAGAAGAGTAAGGCAAGGTAGTTTAATGTCACCTATTTTGATTAATATTATAATGGATGAAATTATTACAGAGGTACATGGAAAGAGAAGCACAAGAACTAAAGATAGTAGCATATGCAGATGACATAATGACATAGGAAAATTAAGAAGAAGATTTGGAACGAGAGTTGAATAATTGGGCAAAAGTGTCAAAGAAGTTTGGGTTAGAGATGAACATACAAAAATGTAAGATAAATAACAAACAAGAGCTTAAAATATCAATAAGAGAAGAGGTAGGAAATACAATATGGAAGAGTGGACAATTTTTTAACCCTAGTCACAGAAAACGACTACGTTTCAGCTGGTTAAAAGTAAAAAAATCCAGTAATCGGCTACTTTCAGCCGGTCAACACTCGTCAGCTATTCCACCCATAAAAATAACATGGTAACAGGTTCATTTAAACGCTGTTTGAAAGAGAAACAGTTCCTCTATGCATTGGTATGCTCCTTTCGTTCCTGAGACGGACGGAACGGTGAAAACGAATAATAAGAATATTGACTTGGTCAAATGAAAACGTCTTCCCTCGCCATTTTGATCTCGTCTCTTGAGAATAAGCAGATCTATTTAGTAAGCGTATCTATATGTTAAATTGAACTGTAATGTAATGTAAATATGTTTATTTGTTATCTGTGAAGTGTCGTTAGTGTCATGTGAAGTGAATTATTAGTGAAATAAATGTGGTTTGTTGATTATGTTAGGAAATATGAAAGTGATGCATTGTTAGGTTAGTGTACATTTATAAGCATATAAATAATGCTTGTAAATGTCTATTTATAATATTATTATTATTTTTACAGTCCATAACTATGTAAGTTATAGCAGTTATACCATAACTATATAGCAGAAAGAAGAGGCCTAGGGCCAAATATGGCTCAGACTCCAACTAGGGCTTGGTTACAAATTTTCCAGCTACGCGCAATATTTTTCAAAAAATTATTTCTCACCTATTTATTGACTAATTTGTACAAAATTCGCTGTTATTTCATATATATTTATACAATCTAGAAATATTTACATTAAAGCCTTCACTGTAATGAAAAAATTTGTGAACATGAAGAATGTTGAATTTATGTGCGTATGCCGGAGAAATTTTATCCATCATCTATGGACCCCTAAGCTGACAGCCGATGGATACCAAAGTAACAATTTAACAAATATGTTAATTTTATAAAACATGTCTTTCTGTAAATTTTAAAACTATTTGCAAGTCTGTAGTGATTGTATAGTATTTTTAGCAAATTTTTGAAATTACTATTACCGCAGCAAACAATTTTTCCAAGAAATGTACTACATACGGTTATATTAGTATAACTCCTTCCAACACTCAAATAACTTATAAAACCTTTATATTTCCTAAAACAAGATAAAATTTGGCATCTTTTGGCTATCTTGGAATTTTGAATTAGCTGTATTATATTGTTTCCCAGGTAACCCCCCATCCTTTTTTGTGTTGACTCACTTTTCGAGTCACATCTTCGTTACGGCCTGGAAGTATGGGGAAATTCATCAGCAACCAACCTTCAGCGTGTCCTTATCTACCAGAAAAAGGCAGTAAGACTACTAGCAGATATTGATCAAAGAGAAAGTTGCAGGCCTAAATTCTGTGAACTCAAAATTCTAACAGTTGTCAGCATATACATCCTAGCTGTAACAACCTACGCCTACAAACTACAACTTCAACGAGGCATAGACAGGCACAACCACAACACTCAACAGGCTATGAATTTCACTCTACCAGTGCACCATCTAACACTCTTTGAAGAAAAGCCTTCCTACATGGGAGTGAAGTTTCTGAACCTACTACCAGAGACAACTAAAGGTCCCAACATAAGAAATACAAGGCAGCGTCTATTGGCTTGGCTTGCAGAGAGACCGTTCTACTCAGTTGAAGAGTTTATGAACTGGAGATCTTCACCTATGTTCCAGTGACAGCCACACCCCCTCACAGTTGACCACCACCATAAACAAAACTTAAATTATTAAACTTTAACTGTAAATTAAAGTTACTAGTGATTACTTGTAACTACAATTTTGTTATTTTTACTCTTGACGCCAATTCTGTACTTGATGTATGCAAATAAAGTATTCTGATTCTGATGATGTTGACAAACAAAATTATTGAAGAAATTGTAAAAGAAAGCAACAAATTTCCTTTAGATAAAACTATGAAAATGCTCCTTTGAAAAAACTGTTATGTGGCATTCATGTCATGAAGTAACACTTTTTTTTATTTAAACCTTTCTGGCAAATACTCTTTCATTATGTGTTTATAACTTTAATAATTAGAATACTTACTCCTAATAACTTTCCCATGATATTATCAATTAAAACAATTTTAAAAATTTGGTACTTTTACTGTATCATTTAACATCTATTATTTCTCTAAAACAATATTATAAATTTATTTGTGTACGAATAAAAAAAATAGTTTGATAAAGATACTGAATTGAAGATAAAAATACACAAACAAGTATAACAATGAACAAATTATTTATGTTTATTAATTTTTGTAATTTATAATATAGACTAAGCAAAGTAATTTATGTTTACTATGCTTAAATTGAGTTGTCGAATGCTGACTATGAAACTGTTTGCATCATCATTAAAAGTTCTAGAATCAAGGTGTTTGTCTGTTAAGTTTCAATTTAATTTATGAATACAATACATTATTCTTTAGTTGTAGAATTGAGTTAATATTTTCTGATTTTGTACGCATTAACTTGATAACATGTTTAACTGTACTAAATCTGATACATATTTGTCAGTCACACTATAACAGTGATAATAATTATTGTATGGAAGTCAAGTTGTAAGTGAGTAAGGAAGCACACACCAGGTGTACATCATTATTTCCTCGTCATTAAGTGATAAAGAAGTTTGGGTTAGAGATGAACATACAAAAATGTAAGATAAATAACAAACAAGAGCTTAAAATATCAATAAGAGAAGAGGTAGGAAATACAATATGGAAGAGTGGACAATTTTTTAACCCTAGTCACAGAAAACGGCTACGTTTCAGCTGGTTAAAAGTAAAAAAATCCAGTAATCGGCTACTTTCAGCCGGTCAACACTCGTCAGCTATTCCACCCATAAAAATAACATGGTAACAGGTTCATTTAAACGCCGTTGGAAAGAGAAACAGTTCCTCTATGCATTGGTATGCTCCTTTCGTTCCTGAGACGGACGGAACGGTGAAAACGAATAATAAGAATATTGACTTGGCCAAATGAAAACGTCTTCCCTCGCCATTTTGATCTCGTCTCTTGAGAATAAGCATATCTATTTAGTAAGCGTATCTATATGTTAATTGAACTGTAATGTAATGTAAATATGTTCATTTGTTATCTGTGAAGTGTCGTTAGTGTCATGTGAAGTGAATTATTAGTGAAATAAATGTGGTTTGTTGATTATGTTAGGAAATATGAAAGTGATGCATTGTTAGGTTAGTGTACATTTATAAGCATATAAATAATGCTTGTAAATGTCTATTTATAATATTATTATTATTTTTACAGTCCATAACTATGTAAGTTATAGCAGTTATACCATAACTACATAGCAGAAAGAAGAGGCCTAGGTCCAAATATGGCTCAGACTCCAACTAGGGCTTGGTTACAAATTTTCCAGCTACGCGCAATATTTTTCAAAAAATTATTTCTCACCTATTTATTGACTAATTTGTACAAAATTCGCTGTTATTTCATATATATTTATACAATCTAGAAATATTTACATTAAAGCCTTCACTGTAATGAAAAAAATTTGTGAACATGAAGAATGTTGAATTTATGTGCGTATGCCGGAGAAATTTTATCCATCATCTATGGACCCCTAAGCTGACAGCCGATGGATACCAAAGTAACAATTTAACAAATATGTTAATTTTATAAAACATGTCTTTCTGTAAATTTTAAAACTATTTGCAAGTCTGTAGTGATTGTATAGTATTTTTAGCAAATTTTTGAAATTACTATTACCGCGGCAAACAATTTTTCCAAGAAATGTACTACATACGGTTAT